>CALSBZ010000016.1:5199566-5247944 GCA_943591055.1 Gobionotothen gibberifrons | reverse complement strand
GTCATGGCATTTAAGATATGCCAGTGTTAAAGGTTCAAACTGTTGTGTAATCAGTAAAGAGCTTTAAGAAAGCTTCACTGTAGAAATATAAATCATCTGTATGCTTCCTGTTGTTTTCTGTGCTAATTAGTATTCATAATAATACACCGTTTTTGTATAGCATTTTAAATACAAGAAATTCACATTAAAATGCCTTGCAATAAAAAATAAATCCAAAAATACTTTTTATGAATTAAAAAACTGATCAAAACTAAAAGAAGAAAAAGAGAAATTAGAGATTTTTTTCACCCATACATTTCCACATTTTCAAAATCTGTTCTCATCTCATTGTCTTTTTGGACATGGTACCACTGTTATTTCTATATAATTCATATTATTAGGAATAAAGTATTCCAGATATTTCAATATATTTAATTTTATTAGAAATAAAGTTTCTCATAAAAACTGAATATATAAGAAATGCTCGCAGATATACTTTTAGATTATTGTCCTAAGTATGACGGTACAAGAAACACCAAATAAGAACAGATGTTGTGGCTCAACATAATTTAAATGGATCAAATGTAAGCCTGTTAAAAAAGATCTCTCACAATCACTCCCACTAAGCATAATTCAACCCTCAGAAACAGTAAACCCAATGTTTCCTTTGCGCGTATCAATATATAAAGAAGAGTTCAACTCTGACTCATTTTCTCGCCTTCTTTGCTTCACTTACATGCTGCAAACTCTGCAAGACTCTTACATATTTACAGAAGGAGACAGCTGCAGGAGCATCACAGTAAACAAGTTGAGTTAGTTTACCTATGAGTGTGCAGATATTCAGACCACCAGAGAAAAAGATCTGCACACTGTACAGCTTTCTTTAACTCTACTCTCTGATGGTTGCTTTGTTATGCTCAGGACTTCCATGATCAGTGATACCAAGAGTACAACAGAACACAATGATAAGAGAAAACAAACAACAGGACAAAGTTCTTACATATTGCACCTGGAATGCTTGGAGGTCGGTTGGAAAGTTCAGACTTCTTGAGTTTTTTAGGGATTTTGTGTTTAGATAAGGATTCGGCCATAGTGAATTTTGAGGTTGTAGTTTTGTCCTTTGACCAGCAGAGGACAATCCAGCCGAGGAAACGGCTGAACCTCTGGAATGTTGGTGCACAAGAAGCCTAGTCCTTCCTTGAAATATTTTCAAAGCAACACTTCTCACTACATTTCTGTTGATCAAATACTTACCCAGCGCTACTTTGAATTCTTGAAGAAAATGTTGTTTTTCTAGATTCAAAAACAAATCTAAGTGTCATTTATCCAGTTGTATGCTCAATACTTCTCAAAAACACGCATTTCTTAAACAGGAATGCTCCACGAATTCTGTGTGAGTTTTTGGATTCTTCTTTCAACATGAAGGCATGCGAACAAGCAACATGTTCTTCAATGAAGTATTTATTTAAAGTGATTGTCAATGGACCTTGTAAGTGTCTTAATGTGGCTTTGCACTTTACTCTGTGTTTCTGTGTCCATGCTTTATTTCCCCCTAGGCATGAGAGTGATGTTCAGCACTTCAAAGTGATGAAAGACAACAAAGGGCAGTACTTCCTGTGGTCGGAGAAGTTCACCTCGTTAAACAAGCTGGTGGAGTTTTACAAGTCCACCTCTATCTCTAAGACCAGGGAGATATACCTCAAAGACGGCAGCTCGGACAGTAAGAGCCCCCCCACGCCAACGGCGGTAAGAGACGGTTCAGTTTCACACAGGGGCTTAGTTTTGATTTTCAATAGTTGAGTAAACTTGCTAAAAGCAGATTTCAAAGCCATGAAAAGGTCACACCACAGTGAACTATTGCACCTGGGCGGGTGGGTTTCTTGTTAAAAATGTGGTTGGTCAAATTCAACCAAAGATAGAGAACTAAACATGGTATAACCATGCTTCTTTCCCATATTAACAAACACAATGGTAAGAGCCATATAAAAAACTCACTTGAAAAAGAATAAGAAATGAACAACAACAAAAAAAGAGAAGAAACTAACTTACTAAAAACTGTAAAAATGATCATGATCAAACGTTTTGGTTTTGTATGTATGTATTCCTGGTAAATATGCACTCACACATTTTATTTCTTGGAAGTTAAAGAAATCATATTAAACATTTTTGGGAAGTTACATGATATGTTTGTTACATGATATGATATCCTACATTTCTGAATCATTTGGAATGAGTTCAAATGTTTTTGCTTCCTTCCTGGTTGTTAACAGGGCGTTCACATGAAATAGAAATAGAAATGACAGCTTATACTGTAGTTCCTGTAAGTCACGGTCTGTTTCCTTCCTTTAGGTGAAGAGGGGAAGTTTGCCTGAACAACGTAACATGGCGGCAGCCATCGTTGCTTCAACGCGCAGAGCTTCAGACCAGCCTCACAGCCAGCTGGTACACACTTTACTTTTGCTTCCTTATGTGTTCATTTGGAATGTACGCTATATTTTATTACACTGTTCTTTTTAAATGTTAGTCTGGATTCATCAAAACAACACTATAACTCAAACAAAGGCAGTGGCAGGGCAGCATCTAAAAGGAATGGGTTTGTCAATAGAGTCTGGTGGCTTTTAAAAAGAGCATAGATAATGGCTTAAGTTCCCCATCGGAAACTTCCGAAACATACATGATACAAGTTTGTTAACAATACATAAGTTAACATGTCAATGTTGACATCTCTTTTTACATGGGAAACGAACATTGCTCACTTGGGTGAAAATACGTTTGGCCCATCCATTCATCCAATGTGGGCTTTCACGTATTCGTGAGACATCAGAAAACAAACGTGACCTGGAAGAAAATACATTTCCCTCAAAGCGTAAATGAGTATGCAATCTGCATTGTCAACTACGTTGTACAGGAACATGATTTTTTAGGTGACCATCGTGTCAAGAGATATGCAGGTTGAAGCCTTGCTGGATGTCTGTCATTATGTGTCAGCCTTCTGCTTCTCAAACCTTAATAGTGAGATGTTTCCTCAGCCTTGTTCTATTAACATATGTTTATGCTAATGTTTAAGTATCGCAAACAACAGCATTTGATAAAACTTCCTCAGTTGCACAAACATAGCAAACATTTACCCAGTGGTGGGAGAAGTACTCAGAGCGCCAGTAGTAGAAGTACCAGAGTGTATGAATACTCTGTTACAAGTAAAAGTCCTGCATTCAAAAGGTAACTTTAGTAAAAGTAGAAAGGTATTATCATCAAAATATACTTAAAGTAGCAAAAGTAAGTACTTATTTTTCAATCTGTCAATTATAGGGTAGCTTGTGATTGTTACTCCAGGTCTAACTAAAGTCTTATTTAAGTGTTGAATATAGTTCAAATCATCAAAATCTGCGAAGTACATGATTTACCTCTAAATTGTAGTGGAGTAGAAGTACCAAGTAGCATAAAATGGAAATATAATATTCAAGTAAAGTAAAAATGAATTAAAGAAAATACAGTACTTGAGTAAATGTACTTAGTTACTTCCCACCTCTGCATTTACCTCGCGTGTCTGATCAGCTGATTCAGCAGTCGACTTTCCGATATTCCCATAACGAGTGAAAACACGACAGTATGAAACATGGCCAATACTAGCAGACATGGCCAAAAATAGTTTATGAACTATGGTTAGATCTTTGGAAGCATGCCGGTTTGGATCGCAACAGGTTTAGAACTTGTTAGCACTTGATAGTTACACTTATTCCGTGTGGCTGTAATTCATTTTCAATAAACACCTGTTCAAGTTTAACCGTACCTTTCCTTTACCAGTGAGTGCATTTGAGTCTTCACATAAAGCTTGGAACACAAGTCAGAACGAATATTATGATTGCTGATAATTATGAATCAGTTGTTACTTGTCTGTTTGAGTGCACAGTCAGCTAAAGTGTTTTTTTCCTTTCTGTTCCAGGCTAAGAGAGCGGGTCTGGAGGAGCGAGCTCACACCATCGGTCACACAGGAAGAAGCAGCCCCGTCAGAGCTGGCTTTCCTCCCCATCGCGCATCTGAAACCTTGCCCCCCCCTCAGGTCAGCCCCTCTCTTTATTTGTAAAAATCAAACAGTTACAAACAGAATTACGCAGAACCTTATCATCAAATAACTTTTTGACTTAAACTCCTTAACAAAACCTATAGAGTGTTTCCTCTAGGATTTTGACATTGATGCTGACTTTTTTTTTGGCCACAAGAGGCTGAAGTGCACCATCAACAAATTCTCTAAATACAACTAATAACATTTATAATTTCCTAAAAAGCAGATAAGCACCAATTAAAATACATATATCGCAGAAAGAAAGTAACATACATATGTTACATACCTTAATAATACACTAAATATTTACCTAGTTTTTAGACTGCATTGAGAAATTAAAACTCACCTGAAAAAAAATGCATGTTAATTACAGGGAAAACTATTTTATATTACAAATGTAAGTTATTTGTAACTTAAACAGCACATATTTCTATTCACTGAAAGTTTTTTTTAATCATAAATAATGGTTAACACTTTAAACAGGACATTAAAGGGGACCTATCATGCAAAATGCACTTTTTGATGTATTTTATACATAAACATGTGTCCCCGGTGTGTCAGGGAACTCACGCAGCGTCAGAAAATAAAACCCTCTCTCTTTTCCTCCGTACCCAAATCTCTAAAAACGGGACTACAACAGAGCTGATCCAGATTTGCGTCCGATATGACGTAATATCGGAAATGTAGGCTGGCTTTACACCCATGGCCCTATCAGAAACGTTGCTATCAGAAACAATGCCCGACTGTTTTGGACGTAATATGGTCGGTTAGGGGTGTAACGGTTCACAGAATTCACGGTTCAGTACGTACCTCGGTTTGGGGGTCACGGTTCGGTACGGGTTCGGTACAACAAGAAAAGAAAAAGTCCCAAATGCATAATTACAGGTTTGTTGTTATTTATTTTTGAACAGTAGTGCAAGTTTCAGTTTAAAAGGAACTCTAACATTTTGACTGTATTACACAGTTAAAAACAAACCACAAACAGTGCCACACACACTCAGATGCCCAGATGATCTATAATGGCTGATGTCAAACAAAAAGGTTCAATAAGCTGTAAAACTAAAAAGAATGTCTTGAAAATATTACATCATACATAATAAGAAAGTGTTTCAAGGGCGCATAGCCGTTGAAATATATATGCCAATAGCTTCCGTTATTTATTTTGGTCTCACGGCTTTCATGTCTATTGGCTTCTTAAAAACAGCGGGGATAAGCTGTTGAACTGCTGTTGTCTTTTGCCAGGCTCCGGTGATTGGCAAATCTGGGTGATGCCTTCTGATATGATTTTGTAAGTTTGGCGTGTGTTACCATTAGCATACCGCACCGCTGTCTAACAACGCCGACACACCGTCCTCGTCCGATCCACCACTCGCACTCCATCGTTATTGTAGTCCACAGGGAACCCGAAATGTTCCCACACAGCTGATTTAAAAGAAGCAGGTGGGTTCTAGCTCCTGTGTGTTATTTGAAATCGCCATACTAACTTTTCTTCTTCTTGTATTTTGTTCGTTTTGTTGTGTTTTCTTCTTGTTCTTCATTTGTTGTTTAAGGGCGGCTGGCAAACAGCTTTTAGGCGCAATACCGCCCCCTGGATTATAAATAGTGTAATGGATACTGCCCTGAATGACAGACCTTTTTCCCACTCGTAAAAAAAAAGGCGTATTCGTCGTGTGACTGCATGTGCCGAACCGTGACGTCTGAACCGTGACGGTACGGGACGAATACGTATACCGTTACACCCCTATGGTCGGTGCATGTTTACATTAGCATCGCTAACACTCAGAGCTAACCTGTACTGGATAGAGCATGTGTGTGAAGAAGCAGGAAATAAAAAGGAACTCACCTTGTGGTATAACCGGCAAGAGAGAAAGCCTTTGAGTTCCATACTGTTTCAGAAATAATCCTTGATAATCCATGATATCGCGTTTCATCACGGCAGTATTTCGTTTAGACAGTAGCTGCCGGGTCCCGCATGAGCTCAGCCTCCTCCTTTTTTTTTTTATCAATCTTTTTTTTTTAAGCTTTATACATAAAATCAGCACTTTTGAAACAGGAAGTGAAATAGAGGGATATGAGGCATGGCTAGAATGGGTGATCTGTTTGGTATTTTGAGCAAAACACTTCATAGACATGTTTCTTATATATTTTTATATATCTGAGATCTGCCTAAAAATAGCATGATAGGTGACCTTTAAACTGATATTCAACACCAACATTTTACCTTTCTTCTGTCCCTTAGAGGGCGTCCACGATGCAGGTCAAGGCGCTGTACGACTTCAACGCAGAAGAAGAAGATGAACTGGGTTTCAGCACGGGCGACATCATTGAGGTGTTGGATCGTTCTGACCCGTCGTGGTGGAGAGGAAAGCTGCGGGGGAAAAGCGGGCTGTTTCCTGCCAATTACACAACGTAGCTTTGAGAAAACACCGCAGGCGAAGCACTTACTGAGCCTGCACGCATTCACAGACTCGCTCTGCAGCTGCTGACTAACTGACTTATTTAACCTCAGCACTTCAAGTTCATCAAGGAATATGAGTCAGTTACTGTTTTCAGATAATATTCATACATCTAAAAGGTCACAGACACACCCAAATGAACGTTCCAAAACCAGCCAAATGTTTGTTGGCCGGTCTGCTGATGAACTGTGTCTGCTTGTGTTGTAAGTGTAGTCACATTTTATACCACATAAAGTTTGTTTTTTATTAGTTCAGTTGATTTACAAGAGGTTTGAATACTTATCATAGATGTGTAATTTCCTCGCAATAAAATTGTTCTTATCACTGATTTGAGGTTTTAATTTAATAATCTGAGTCATGAGGTACTTCTGTGGAAATACAAAGGAAAACCACAACAATTCTGTAAAGAAACTCCGCCTTTAAATCATTGTGGTTTTCAAAATATTATTATTAGATTTATTTTATTGTTTTAATTATTTATATAGAAACCTGAAATGTTTTTATAGAGGTAATTATTAAGTCATATTTCGTGTCTCTGTGAGGGTTGTCTGAACCAGCCAAAATAAAACCAGAAGTAATAAAAGTTAGCCTTTACAATAAAAGCTTCCCTATGGTACTTTTATTTAAACTATATGGCAAGAAAGTGTTTCTTTATATGATTAAAAAAAAACTTGTATGTATGAATTAAATTATGGAAATAGACTGCAATTAAATGCTCACATCAATGGCAGCAGCTTCTGTAGACACATGTAAACCATCAACAAAATCTGGAAACTGAACTAAAGTCAGACAAATGTAGTGAAGTCAAAGTACAGGTAACACAAACATAAGCACTACAAGTCACAGTATAAAAGTATAAATGTACTGTAGCCTTGAAAAATTGTATATTGCAAAAAGCAATAGTGAAAATAAACAGGTAACATACCTAAAAGTAGTACTTGATTACATAACTTTAAATGTATTGATTTACATTCCACCATTGATTGAAACAGCTGACCTTCCCAACAAATTCTGTAGAACAACTTTTTATTTTATTCTGAAAGTTTTGTTTCAGGAAGTCCTATAATTAATGGGGGGGGGGGGCTTTAAACTGCCGTGTTGACTTCCACTCAGTAGTCAGTCCCGCCTCCTGCAGCCACTCACCTGGGAGCACCTGCCGTATACCTGCCGCACAGGTAACCAGATTCGGGGTAACTTAAACCGGCTATGGCGGATTCCCAGCTGCTGTGCATGGACGATGAGCATGTCAACGAAAAGATCCCGGAGACCAAACCGGAGTTTTACTACAGCGAGGAGCAGCGGGCCGCCCTGGAGCGGCTCCTGAAGAGCGGGGACGGAGCCTTCAAGATGCGGCTGAAGGAGGACAACATCAAAGACTTCCTCTCGGCCAGGGAGATCAGGTCCCTCCGGAAAATGTTCAACGAGTACGACACGGACAGTGACTCCGAGTCCGGGGACCAGGAGAAGTCCAAGGGGTCCTCCAGCGCGGACTCCGGGGTGCACTCCACATACTGGCCCGAGATGTCCGACACCGAGGTCCCGCCTCTGGACATCGGATGGCCGGGCAGCAGCGGCGCCTACAAGGGGGTGACCCGGGTGAGCGTGCACTCCCACCCGCCCAGGGGCCCCGGGCCGCACATCAAGCAGGTGGTGAGGAGGCTCATACAGGAGGCACACAAGGTAACTTTTACTTAATTAATTAATACAACAATATGAGTGGTCCTATGTAGACACATTATTTTGGTACAAGGATATATATTAACATACTATAACAAAAGGGTTTTCATTTAAATAAGCAGATACCAAACTGTTGAAAAAAGGTAAGCTAAGGTCACAAAGTGCTTTACAATAAAATGAGTGATGACTGCAGCCCGCAAAAATAAACACACAAAACAAAACAAAACAAAAAAGATATCAAGTCCATTCTTATTTTAAAACGTTTGAAGCAAATGTAGTGAAATCTAAATAAAGTAGGCCTATTAAAAAAAAATGAAATGGTTCCAATGTAACAAAGTGTTTAAAAAAAATTGTATAGCTTTTTTTTAAAAACTACAATTTTATTTTCACCAGAAAACCTTTTATTTTAAATGTTGGTGAAATTACTATGTTAAAATGTTCTCTTGTAATTAATGGTTACATAGGCACAATACTTTGTATGAACTTGTACTTTGTTTTTGTGAAAATCACGAGGAAAACACGTGGTGTTGAGGAAAACTCATTAACTCATTACTTAAAAACAACCGGGGCTGCCACCAACAATTAGAGCAATTATCTTCTTGTACTTCATGTTCCCAAACAGTCCAGAGACAGCAGAACAAAGCTCAAGAAATGTTCAAAATGATTGGCTACAGGTGATCATGTGACAGCCTCCTGCAGGTGAAACAGACAATTTGCCCCCAGGCGTAAACCATCAATGTCACTCCACATGTATTTGATTAATGAATGCCAAAGCATGTAATGGATGACAGGATCTATAGCAGGGGTGCCCAATACGTCGATTGCGAACGACCGGTCGATCGCAATGGTAGTGTGGGTAGATCGCATGGCATTGAAAAATAATTTTAAAAAGTTATCCTATCATCCATCCTTACTATGGCATTTGCCACTTGATTGACGTACTGGTAAGCCAGTCTGAGATCTCATCTTTTCTAACACGCAGTTCACCACGCATGCACGGTCAACCGCGCCAGTTGCAAATCACCGGCAGGCTGATTACCTAGTTAGCCTTCCAATTTATACAATTCTACTAAAGAAAGGGTATCAAATTGACGTAATGACCAAAAATGTACTGAGTTGTATTGTGCCATACGGGTTCATGCAGTTATGCAAGGTACACCAACATAAGGTATACTCAGTAAATATATATTAATAAATATATGTTTAGCATTTTTAATGTACCTTGGTAGGTCATTTTGACATGGTCTTTTTAAAAGTAGCTCCCAAGCTGAAAAAGTGTGGGCACCCCTGATCTAGAGCATTCATTTTAAACCGGAGGAGACATCCTTTGATTGTAATCTCTAACAGCTAGCTTAAATCTGAAGTTATGGAATCTTCTATCGAAACCAAAACTCAAACAAAGGCCCATAGTTAAAGCTCTTATAACCAAAATGAAGAGCTTTTAAAAGTCTTCCCTTAGTGTATACACATAGAGTTATTAGGGATTCAAATAACAATTCATTACTGATAAATCTGAAACATTTTTATAGATACATTTATTGATTGTGTGGTCTATTAAATGTCAGAATATGGTCAAAAAAACATCATGAATATGTGTCCCCGGTATTTAATGGAACTCACAAAGTGTCAGAAAACAAAACCCTGTTTCTTTTCCTCCGTACCCAAATCTCTAAAAACTAGGGTACAACGGAGCAGATCCAGATTTGCTGCCGATATGACGTAATATCGGAAATGTGGGCTGGCTTTACGCCCACGGCCCTATCAGATTTATTTTTATTTTTATTTTTCAACATAATCTGGCGTTTAATCACGGTAGCATTTAGCTGAGTATCTGGGTAGAATTCTCCTGCATAAGCTCCCCCCCCTCTTATTTTCTTTTTTTAAAAGTGTTTTTCTTTTTTGAAAGCTACAGACCCAGAATCAGCTCTTCTCTAACAGGGCTGAAATAGAGAGGTATGAGGCATGGCTAGAATGGGGTATCTGTTTGGTATTTTCAGCAAAACACTTCATAGACATATTTTTATATATCTGAGACCTATAATATATGCCTAAAAATTGTATAACAGGAGACCTCTACATTTATTTTTATTTTTTATATACCCTTAATTGTCCCACAGAGGGGACATTTACATAAATGTCCCCTTGTGTCAGTATAAAACCTAAAGATATTCCAAAATTAAAAAAAAGTGTTTGGGGAACCATCAGACAGCCACTATGCTAAGCTAACAGATAGAAGGTGTAATCTTACATTTAACGGAGGGCAATGCGAGTGATATTGTTAATCTCAAATAAAGTATCTTTCTCTATCTAACTCTGTATTTCCTGGATATGTTGTGATGTACAGCACAGTATACCGTTATGGGTCAGATATTCTTTTAATACTGATTTAACCCAAAGAACTACAGTGACTCTATTAATCCGATTTATGGTCCGTCTGACAAACTTCGGACAGATTTCAACATGTTATTCGAAAGTAAAAATGGCGGATAAGCTTTTAATACCCAGATGTATTATTATGGTATAACGGCATTGCACAGCTACTCTCTGTTTCAGCTTGCAGGAGTGACTTCCTTCATCATGTGATGGATAGCTAGCTAGATAGATAATGATAATGTCAGAATCATTTAGAACTTATGTTTTAAATAACAATTGCATAACTAGCTTCATAACTTACATGCACTTAGATTACGTCTTGAAAAAGCACTATTCTTTTCTTTAAAATGTGTGTTTGCCTACATTAAGTCAGTGTATCTCCTGGAGGACTAAAGAAAGAAAGAAAGTTACTAAACGTCTGACAGGGGTGTGTCTTTATGAATTGCTGCTAATATACTGTATACACGGTTAAAGGCAGTACAATCAGATAGATACAGATACAAAAAAAGACAGAGTAGGGACATAAATATGCCCAGGCAGGTTAAACCTCCCACAGACCATTATAACATTTAATCTGCAGTTTTGACATAACCAACCTTTTTACCATACATATTTTGCACATGCAGAATTTTCCATTACAATATAAAGCAGGGAAGGGTTTGATAAAGCCCACGGCATTAATAAAGAAATGTACATCATTGGGAGAGTCTAATGCAGGTCTAAACAAGCTGAGTCATACGAGGTGCAGACGGAGAAGGTCTAAATGTCAGCTTCACATCAGGACTTGCAGCAGAAAGATAGGCTTGTTCTGCCTCCCCCGCCATGTTGGGGTTCTTAACGTCTTTGTTTCCCTCCACCCTCTGGATGTTTGACCCCAGAGGTATGCAAGCTTTAGCCAAAAGAGGGGAGCGTTCACTGGTGAGTGGTGTGATGTGAAGCACCAGAGGCTACAGTTGCAGGTTGAGGTAACAGGGTTTGTTTTTACCAGATGAAGATAGCTTAGTCAGATCCCTTTGAAAGCAATGTTGCACACCTGTTATTAAAATACATTTAAAGGTCAGGATTTCGCAATTTCAGAAACTTTGTAGTCGATACCAATGAAATGGTCATTGAAATTCCATGATTCTCAATACCAATTGGATGAGACTCAAATAAATCAACACATCCGATGTACTTCAACATACACTGCTTTATTACCACTGATTTACGTGAGGAAGTGAAGTCATAATTCTCTCTAATATCTGTTCTTCAGTGCGAATGTGAGTAAATAGACCCTGAATGCACCATAGTGCAACTCTCTGGAACCTTAAATGCTGCTAATTGCTGACGTTAACTAGCTCTCCTTTCTCTGAGAAAAGAGAAAGACATTTATTATCTTCCAGAACTATTTCAAACCTACAGAAATCTGTCATTTTAATCAATATAACAGTGAATTTAATTTCATCGCTTGAAATGGCGACGCATGTTTTCTTTTGATTGAGTGTTAAAGTTTATCCTCCTTTATTATCTTTTGACAATAGCTTACTCAGGGCCATGACAGCATAATATCTGACGACACTGAGATTCTTCCCCTTGAGGTAAAGTAAATGATCTACTCATGAAAGCCTGCCAAACAGTTGACTGTACTTCTGCATTTAGCTATCCTGAAGTTACAATTGACTTTATACTAGGGCTATGAGCATTGAATGCAAGAAGGAAATGGTTTTCAAGCCAGACTTGTGAATAATCAGCTTTCTGGTTGAACTACATTCAAGAAAAAGCGCAACGTTGCAGGAAATGTCTATATTGACAAAGATATGTTTGCAGTCAGTTAAGAAAGCTATTGTTTAAGTTATGTGTTTAACCTTTCTGAAAACTGCAGTTGGTGTTGGTGTACATTATGTCTTAGTACATTTACTCAAGTTCATTATTTGCTAACACATACTAAAGACTCACGCATGGTTTAGTTTTAATGGTGGATGTTAATGAAAATCAACCCAGCGGCTGTCAACATAAAACTGTCTTCCAGCAAAACTTGTTTGGAGACTGATCAGGCCCAAACATGTGCAGTGCACGTAAGGTGCAATAAGGAAATGCTAAAAGCCTCGCATGATCTGCATTGCATTCACGGATTTGAAACCCAGTGTGGCTGTTAAACGCTTCATTGCAAATGCTCATCATGTTTGTTTAGCAAAATAGGCCGCAGTAAAGATGCCTTAAAGACAAGAGTACTAACATGGAAAGCGTGTTAGTTAATAGTTTTCTGTGTTGTTGTACAATGTTTAGCCTGCTGTGTCTTGTTACAGGATGATTTATCTTCAGCTCGGATCGTGTACTGTTATTTATTGTATTGAGCAAAGACACTTCTTTTGAAATAATTAACAATGTTAATCCCAGCCGTTGCTGGACTTCGTCCAAAACAGTGAGTACTCTTTTAATCACCTGGGAAAACAAGTTCCCATGAAGTATCAACTGATGCTTTCCTGGCTAATAACAATTACATGACTATCATGACACAGTAATAATATGTCGCTCTTTGTTGCTGTGTTTGCTGAAAGTGGGAGTGGCTAAAAATGGTTGAGTCCTAATTTTGCTGTAGGCGGTATGGTTTGTCTGCTATAAAAGCTACCTAGATGTAAATCAACCCCAATAAAAGAACATGTGACATCAGAAACGTGCACACACACATCTTAACATATCCACCTGGGGAGGTTTTATTTGACTGGAAAACGAAATGGATATGAGGAAATAGAATCAAAAGGAAAAAAAGGGATTCCAGAATAATACAGGCAAACAGGGAAGATCTCCGGTGTCTTGTCTTTTGTCTTGGTCAAGGTGATTGTCAATGCTACAATGTACTTTCAATAAAAAGATCTAGAAATCCTGAATGCACACCATTTAAATAATAAACAAAAGAAGCCAGCAAAAGTCTTCCCCTGAATATGTGTGAAACAAGTTTGAGTAGGTATAGAAGATGTTCTTACAGTTAAAAAAAGAGTCATCGATAAACAGCAAAATGAATGAATAAACAGATTTGAACTCATCTTACTTAAAAGAAAATGAGATAATTAGCTAAATGCTTGTCCATAGTTGACATTGAGAGCTGAATGTTAAGGGTGAATGGATGAAATAATCTGACTGGGCTGTGGTGGCATGTCTAATACATAGGGTTGAGAACCAGTGGTTTGGTAACAATGCATACTATTTTATAGTCCCATCGTAAATGTAAAATCTAAAATATTAACCTGTAATCTTATCCCAATATTTCCCTCTAAAATGTTTTCAATAGTGTAAAGACACATGCAATTTAATTACTAGGATTGAGTGTATTTAGTTACTTTCCACCACAGCTGCTGTCGCTCTGTTTAGCTGCATTGAACCCCCCTCCTCATCTCCCCCCCACTTGTTTTCCCCAGGTGGTGGCCATAGTGATGGACCTGCTGACAGACCTGCAGATCCTCCAGGACCTGCTGGATGCCTCATCACGGCGGGGGGTGGCTGTCTACGCTGTGCTGGAGGCCAGGGGAGTGCCCCACTTCCTGGATATGTGCACACGGCTGCAGATTAATGCAGTCCATCTGCGGGTGAGCTCAGCAAACACAGGAGAGCATGACAGAGGGAGGAGGCTCCCTCCTACAACACACAAAGAGGGAACATGGAGAGTGGGTCACTCCTCTCAATGGCAGTGGCTGCAATAATTATCATGGATTAAAACAAATTGTATGGGTCTTTCACAACGTATGATCCCAATTTGTCTGCAATTAAAACATAATCTAAAAATTACTGGAGCCAGAGGTTGGAGGTAATGTTCCCAGGATAAAAAACAGTTTTGAAGTCCTACATTTAGCAGATATTCTGCATCATTTCTGTCATACGAGGAACACATTTACATTTATGCACAATCTTTCCAATTTTCTTTCTGGTAAAATTGTGACAGAAATGTTAGAGAATGTTTCTGCCAATGTTTTTTGACCTACAGGCTTCAAAAGGCCCATATTAGAACACATTAAATTTGTTAGGGACATTTCCAATTTTTTTAATTATTTTAGGGATGTACCGAGTATACAATCTTTTCCAAAATCCACAACATGTTTTATCCAACAAAATACGCTTGAAACAATATTTGTCACCATTGGAGGTATAACGACATGATCATTGCGGTCAAAAACGTTTTGCTTCCGAGCTTGACGCATGCAAAAAGCCTGCACCTTTATTACCAGGGAGGCCTATCAGCAATCTCTCAGCACCATAAATTCCATTTAACCAATCACAATAACAAATTCCCTTTTTTATTGGGTGATGATGTCATTAAACATTTCGAAAGACACCTAAAGCTTCATTTGAAAACATCACAAGAAGCTCTGAATGTAAGAAAAATATTTAAAAAGTCTATAAATGTCTGCCATAAGATCTTTGAGGAATTAAAAATATAAGATAAGGCCTTTTTCCCCCATGTATTTATTTAAGGGTTAAACATAACATCCTACTTTTTATTAACTAACATTTCATACAGGTCTAATCTCACTGGAACAGCAGTTCAGTGAGTCAGTCACTCTACCCCCACAGGGACACAATACCCGGCCTTATCTGCTCCAGCTGAGTTTTGTAGCTCCTGTGTAGTAGCCTATAACTGGAGCATTCCTTGGTTATAGCGGTGTCAGTTGATACGGCAGTGAAAGGCCTTTTCAGAGCGCTGGGCTCTGTTACTCTTACTTCTCACAAATGAACATTCATAGATTCTGTGAACAGATCCAAAGACTGTAACCCGATGCTCCGGCAGAGCCAAGCCTCCTCCTAGTGTGTCAGTTTAGTGTCTCCTTCTCTGTCTCTTTCCTTTCTCAGCCCTTTAAGTAAACACATGTGTCCAAAGGGTTAGAGTTTATTCTTATCAGGACAGTTGACTTAATGTTGCAATGTGTGCACAGTTTGTCTTGGCACGTCATGCATGATACACTGTACATGGGCCCAATTAAAAGCTGAGAGAGTTTACTCAGGCTCACCTGTGTCCTCCTAAGCCAGATGAAGTGTGTAATCAAGCGGGTGTTTTTTTTACAGAATCTCCGTGTGCGCATGGTGAGAGGTTCAGGGCTGAACCTGTCGTTTGGAAAGCTGCCCGGGTCGCTGTGCTCCAAATACATGCTGGTGGACGGAGAGAAAGTAATGTTTGGGTCTTACAGGTGAGCATGAATGTCTCGCAGTGCCTTTAAAATCCAGGGGTTATAAGGACACATGTCGTTTTCAATGACCATTCAAAAGTACACAAACAGAACTCTTAAGTATTCTTGCTCCCAATTTTGTAGGAGAATTAGACATCAACCTTGTATAATCCTTAGTAGTTGGGAAGCCACAGTCAATAGAATGGATTTGAATTATTTTCTTATTTAAAAAAAAAAAAGAAAAGATCGACAAGTAATTATATCAGTACAGCGCCTTTTATGAGTGTGAGTCTGTGGCCTGCATGTTACATAATATTTCATAGCTCTACACCGACTACAAATGATCAGTCATTAGAGAGCTTGCAATATTAATGTACACTTGTTTAGCATTATTCAAATGTATCTGATTCAAACTCAGCTAGTTTACTTACACAAAGGAAAAGACATAGCGAGATGATCGAGAAACGTACATGAAATTATGAATTATGGCAATTTAGGAGATTCATTTATGCCAATGATCAAATCTCACACACAGGTTAGTAAAACAAAGGATTTATCCAAAAGACGGCCATTTTGTGCAGCAGATTTGACCTATTGGCATAACTATTTTCTTGATAATTTGTCACTCATCTCAGATAAAAAAAGAATCTCACAATTGTCTTGCTATATTATATAGTAGATACTATAAGAAAATATGTATAGTGATTTTTGTTGTACATTTATTTTTCCCCCCTGTAAATGTACGACTTTGCAAGTTATTTCCTCCTCCCCTAGTTTCATAACTTTTTTAAATCTACAATGGTTCTGATGCACTTTTGTAAAAACAAAAACTGAAGATGAAAGATTTCCCTTCTGAGATCCAAATGTGTTGAGGCTTTAAAGAAAAAACTTTTACTAGAAGCTGCAGGCTACAACATCACAAAAGAAAACCAATCCGACGAGTACATTAATGACTTTCTGAAGCATATTAACTATCTGGAAATACTGGAATGCTTTTTGCAGTTCTCTCTTTATCTGCTGTTGGTCCTGCACACACATCTGTGTTGTTTATTGTGGCTACTGATTTAGGTGTCAGTTGAGAGCTCATTTTATAATGATTCTGCTGCTCACCTGTTCTGTAATTCTTACTCTTGTGAGAGCAGTCAAGCTATACCATTACTCGTACTTATGAAATAATCAATGATATGATATCATGTGTGCACACATTTTGTGCACACATGATATCATTCTAACCATGAGTTATAATTTGTGGCCTCAATTGTATTAAACTGTTTCCACGCTTCATTTAATATGTGGGCAGGAATTGAATTATTTACAATTTTCTGCAGTGCACAAGGCCAAATATTTCCTTTTAACCGCCGCCTGCTGAAAGTGGCCCTCGTATGCTCATTTTTAGAGTTCAGATTTGTATTTTGTGTCTCTACTTTTTCACTTTTTATTGATCAAAAAGCTTTTTATTTTTCTCATACTGCCTGTGCTGCACTACCTCTTTTCACCAGAGCCCAGTCTGCTCTGATTGGTTAGCTGGCCAGCTCTGTTGTGATCTATCAACTGCTTGGGGATGTCCCACTCATTAGCATATCACAAAATGTGGGAGCGATAGCCAATAGAAGCAAGTGTTTTCCTTTTTTCTTAATAACAGGACATTTTCTGTCAAAAAGTTAAAGTGTTTACTTGCATCAATGGTTGTAATTTAGATTATTTCATAAGTACGAGTAATGGTATAGCTTGACTGCTCTCACAAGAGTAAGAATTACAGCACAGGTGAGCAGCAGAATCCAAAAGACTTCCCTCTCTGTACTCCCAGTTTAACGGCCCCTACACACGGCGGCGTACGTTGACGCTTCAACGCTTCTGCCCATTCACTTTGAATGGGGTGACGTCACGATTCGCCGAACTGCATTGCGGGAGCAAAGCGTAGCTTCTCTCGCGTTGCTCGCTTCAAAAGTAGAGCAATGTTCTACTTTTGACGCCTCGACGGAGGCGTCAGCCAATCGAATCATATGCCAGTACAAGCTCTAGCCAATCAAACCGCTGCTTGTGTGTCAGGGGCGGGAGATTCCTGTGATTGGTTGTTGGTCGAGCTTCAGACACGCCCGCCGACAAGCATCAACGCACGCCGCCGTGTGTAGGGGCCGTTAATCTTCAGATTCTCACTCTAAAATGATGCTTTACGACTGTTGTCACTTGATCGGCAATCTTCATCAGATTTAGTTGGAAAAGTCAAGTATATAGCAAGGTGTATGTTTGAATTCAAGCATGTTTTTAACCTTGAAACAATAAACGCATAGTACTGCATAATGTAGGCCTTAATAGGTGTCAATATATATTGAATGAATCTTTCTAAAGTCTAAACAAATGGGAGGTAAGATTTTATAAATAGTTTTTTTAGATAAGATTTAAAAATCTCAAAATAATTGTCAGTGTTTTGTGAAAAAAAAGAAAAATGTCAATGTCTAAAAAAAAAATGGGCAAAAATATCCTTGAGCCTAAGTAATTATTGTATTTTTATTTTATTTTGGTAAGTATAAAGTTGGTATAAAATATCTTAGCATTATCATTAAAAAAAGGATACAAACTAAGAACCCTGCTCTTCCTCCACAGTATTAGTTTAAATATCTCTTCTCTCCTCCAGCTTTACCTGGACCTCCTCTCGGATGGACAGGAACACGATCACCGTGATGTCGGGACAGATTGTGGACTCCTTTGATACTGACTTTCGGGAGCTCTATGCCGTGTCCGAGCTGGTGGACCTCTACCAGGAGTTCAACATCACCAAGCCGCCAATTTCTACGCCCATCAGGATGCCAAAGGTGGAGAGAATCCAGCCAATTCCTGTGTCCATGTCTCGCTTTCAAGTATCTGTCGGGGACTCTAGACAGGTAGACTTAAAGGTGCCTGCACATAAATATCACAACCCTAAGTACTCTTTAGTTTTTGGGAACAGTACGGGCCTCACTGGTTCCCTACAAGACCTGTCGAGAGTCAGCGACTCGCTGGTTGGGGGGCCGATCCAGAGGAACGGCCTGCAGAACGGCATGCTTCAAAGCAGCAAGGACAAGGTGGACCCAGCCCCCCCTCAGAGTCCTGGTTCCCCTGCAGAGGACGAGGATGGAAAGGGAAGCTTGAAGAGAAACCAGCTTTTTGGAGCTAAGAAACGCAGCTCTTTCAGGCACTTCCTGAAAGGCAGAGGAGCCAGTTCAGAGACTATAGAGGAAGGTGTGGTCACTCCTCAGAGCCAGTCCCCTGTCTGTAAGGTGCCAGAGGTAAATGGCAATGCAATTACAAATAAGATGGAAGATTCCTTTGAGATTATTGAGAAACCGGATTTACCGAAACCCAAAATCAAGAAGCCCTTAAAAACCCTTCAGAGAAGCATGTCCCTGCAGACCATCAACACAGGAGACGAAGACGGTACGTCCTCACAAAGTATTTTATTTAATCATTTGTTTGTTTCATAATGGTTCGAATTCCAACTAAATGTTTATTTTGCTAGCATTTGATTTAGCCTAGTGTGCAGAGTATTTTACTTCCTTTATTAGTTGGTCAAATACAATATCAGAACATGCATCTCAATTGTGTATTTTTACTCCTGCCTTAAACCTGCTTATCGCTAGCTCTGATATGTGGAAAGATGTGGGATTTCCTCTTGTTTTAGTAACTAAATCAAGAGGAAATCCCATATTTCTGGTCAGAAGGAGAAAACTCCTACGTTTAAACATTATAAAAAAGGCTAGGATATAAGGCATGTATTTGGAGATGAGCAAGTCTGCCCCTAGTGGATTTGTTAAAACTACTAACCGCCTTCTGTAGGAATAATGGTACACACCTCATGTTAAGGCCACTTCAGGTTGGTACAACTTGGACTTAGCTGAGGTACAGGAATATTGTATTATTTTTGGAATAAGGGCGAAAACTGGATGTAATTGTAGTCGAGTGTTATAATTTGGACCTTAGGGGCTATAACAAAACCATTTTTGACATTGGCAGAGGTCGATGCTCTGTAAGTGCCCTCAAGTTTTATACTTAAGTCCTTTTTCTTTTTCTCAACAGGAACTAAAAGCCGCCGGCGGCATCAAAAGAAGAATTGCATCCAGTCATGAGATGAAAAACAAGAGGTCAGTCAGAGTTATGAGGAGCAGCAGAGGATTTCCAGATGAAACAGTATGAGTCACAGTATCTGCTTACCGTAACCGGGTGACACGACGCTCTCTGGTATACTGCAGGTGAAGTAAAGGAGAGGAGAGAGAGATATTGTAGCTCAACTAATCATGTGAGGAAAAAACTCCTCCCAGAGAATCTAAACATTGTTGCCAAAGTGCTAATGGAGGGCGATTTCATTGCCTTTGTTTTAGTGTTTATGTTGTTTTTTTAAATTAAATTATTCTACAGTTAAAGGGATAGTTAATTATTTTTGAAGTAAGGTTTTTTGATCTACTTATCCACAGTCATTGTACCTACAATAGATGGTGGTTGGCTTCAGGTTTGGAGAAACAGATGGGAGCACCTGCTGAAATCTAAGCAATGTACTTCTTTGGAATGGGGTAGCAGCAAAAAATATTTTAGACAACTAAACAATTCATATCAGTTAAATTGCATACTATATTTAGAATCATTTAGCTGCTTTACTTTGCTGTCAGGTGGCCCTTTTCAACAGGGTTCAGAAACTGTTAGATTCAAAGCTACCAGACATGGACAAAAAAGTTAATTTGAACTTGCAAACCTTGTTGCTGATCTACTGCTGCCTCGATCAGTTATTTTGTTGGTGTTTTTGTTTGACGAGGCAAAAAAAACAGGAATATTTTGCATAGAAAATATTCATAATACACCGATTGCGACAGTGGTTTGACCAAGTGTATTTACCGTTACTCTCTACTTTTATTGACTTCTCTTTTAGCTAAATGCTCAGACTGCATTTAAATTCCTTCTGGTAAAACGGTACACAGCCTAGGGCTTTTATTGTGAAAGGTCAGAACGTGGATCCTGTATGCACTTCTTTTGTCAGGGTTAAAAAGAGCATTGAGATATGCATCTTTGTTTAGACTAAGAAGCCCTGTTACATTTTTTACATGACATGTTACTCGTTAGACGCTTTCATCCAAAGCGACTTACATACTCAATACTGTGGACAATCCCCACAGGAGCAATTTGGGGTGAAGTGTCTTGCCCAGGGACACAACGACATGCTGACTGCAGTGGGGTTTGAAACTGTGACCCCCTGATCCGAACACATACGCACAACCCACTGCGCCCCACACCTCCTGTTTCTGCTAATAGACAATACACATCTTCATGGTACATATACACATACCTCATACCACTGAGATACACTGATATAGTGTACATTTTTACACAATGTACGATCCGCACTACGTGGTTGGTGCCTATAGGAATAGGGAATAATATAAATACAGCACTGGAATAAATTAGGAGAACATTGCAAAATTATCAGTTTCTATGGTTTTACTATTCATAGGTATGTGTTTGGGTAATATTATTATTGTTTTTTTTATTCTATAAACTACTGACAACATTTCTCTGTGTTGGAATTCAACACACACTGGAATGGAATGGCTGCTAAACATGTAGAGCAGGGGTGTCTAAACTTTTTTCACGAGGGCCACATACAGACAAATATATACGAAGGGCTGGGTCACTCCGTAGAGGTGAGGTATATTGCCTCATAAGTTCAGTTATAAGTCAGCAAAATCAATCAAATGTAGGCAAATTATGCTTAATACTTGAATATGCTTTAAGAAAAACAACAGCCTACATCTCAGCTCTCCAGAGGGTTTCATTTATTTAGTTAGCAGCTCATTCCTTACAACAGGAGCCCCTGATTGTTTATCATAAGAGGAAATAGGAAAGGTTTATTTCAAGCATGTTATGAAAATAAGTCATTGGGCTTTTTTCTTATCAACTTAGATTTGATAGAAAATGTTTTCAACTTTAATTGACTGAATTTGTTTGAAGAGTGGGCTTCTTAACACATGAACACTGTGTAATATCTGTTTTCATCTATATTTAAGAAGTACAATATAAGACAAGCACAAGTTTCATTTTTGGGCCATACTCCATTATACTTTTTGAATTTGCTGAGGGCTGATTCAAAATGGTCCGCGGGCCGCATATGGCCCCCGGGCCGTAGTTTGGACACCCCTGATGTAGAGATTGAGATTTAAGAAAAACTTTGAGTTGTCTCTTACATTTTTCCAGAGCTGTATTTAAATATAACATTATCATTTTTATTTATTTTTTACAACAATTTCTTTCATGGCAAAAAAAGGTGTGTTAAGGCCTTACAAATGTAATACAGTATGACTGTAGATAAGTGCATCGCTCCACCTCACTTCAAAATATCCAACTAGGGCGACTGTGGCTGCGAGGGAGTGCGGTCGTCTTTTCAACCAGAAGGTTGTGGGTTCGATCCCAGCCCATGCAGTCAACATGTCGATGTATCCTTGGGCAAGATACTTAACCCCGAGTTGCTCCCGATGGCATGGCCAACGGTGTGTGAATGTGTGTGAATGTGTGTGAATGTGTGTGAATGTTAGGTCCTAGAGTAAGGTACACTGCTCTGTATGAATGGGTGTGAATGGGTGAACGACATGTAGTATGTAAAGCGCTTTGAGGGGTCTTAAAGACTGGATAAAGCGCTATATAAGTACAGTCCATTTAACTATCCCTTTAAGTGATTTCTTATATGATATGCATGAACCTGGTCACCACAGAGCAGCCAAGGATTATCACACCTGGTTGCTATGGAGACAGGATAAGTGATCAGATGTGCTGTTTGTCACCGAGTGTTGCCTTTCAGACTGAGGAGCCTTAGTAACAGAATAAGTGTTGAGCAGAGAGCGTCGTGCAGGCGGTGAATTATGTACGTTGTGTTGAGTTCAGCGGTGCTCGGCTTCCTGAAGTGTGAGGACTCTGTTTGTTTACACTTTGCTTGTGTTCACTGACAGAGACGATAATGTGAATCCTTGATAAACTACTTGAGATGCAAATAATCCTAATTTTGTAGCAGAGATTGAATAAAAGACTTGAAAAAAATGGTTTGTGTGTGAATTAAGATGTCAAGTCAGATTCAAACGTGGGGATATCTTTCAAAGAATGCCAAATAATGTAATAAAAGCTTAATCAGATTGTTCATTTGACCCAATATGACACATTTCTAAGTTATATTCTGTTGCATTACTTTAAGATCTAAATCCTGCTTAATGGTCTCCCTGAAAAGAAAATACTTTAGGTTTGTATATATATATATATATATATATATATATATATATAGCCTGTGCTCATAGGAATATAACAGAATCTGTTAACTGTAAATCAGTAATACAACATTTTAAAGTAAAATGTGAACTATTTTTTATGTAATAATTAAAATAAAACGATTTACCCTTGAAAGACCTAAGACATCTTTTGTTAGAAAAATATATAAAAAGTTATATCATGATAAGCTAAATTATATATTCTGAATAAAATCATGTTCCCCACTTTGAGAATCACTGTCTTATGCAACAACAAATGTTTCCCTATTTGGTATACCATCAAGAATTGTATTTAGCCACCTTTTTTTAGGTTTTACTAACCATGACCCTATCTTTTAACACAGTGGATACCAAAAACATATTACAAGAGCACATGATGAAAAAATAAATATGTATGTTTTGCAACCTAATAAAACATTTCCACATATAGGATTTTAGTAAGAAAAATAACATTGAAAGATGTTTTTATCTCACATGAGGTCCATGAAAAGCCATGGGAAACTGAAAACATTAGGGTCCTGTAAGCTTTAGGAAAGAAGCCTGACATGTGTACACAATCCAGTCCAAACTAACAAACCCTCCCATGTTTGATCAATCAAGGGCCCTGTAAGCTACTGAGGAGATGTAATACATAAAACCTGTTTCTAGTGAGGGGGTGCACCTGCTCCAAGGAAACCACAACTTTTATCACAGCATCACTCACGACAGGAAGAGGCTACACATCTGATTACTTCTGAATCTGATAACCGAGGGTTTCACAATAGATTAACTTCTCACTCTGCCTCATCATTATGACAGCAATACAAGATAGAGTCTATGCCGCGTTCACACCGAGTACTTTGCTGTACTTAGTTCCCGGCACTTAGTGCCGCAGCACTTAATACCCCAGGGCACTAAATACAGATAGCGTTCACACCGGAAATAAGTCCCTGGGGGACGTCACTTCTTCTTCTGCTTTGGGTTTACTGGCAAGCCGCAAACAACTTCACGGCGTATACTGCCATAGACATATAAAGACCACTTATAACTTATAACTAACTTTATATGTCTATGTATACTGCCGCCGAAAATCCCCGGCCGGAAGTCCCCGGAGTTGGGGACTGGCTTCAGTAGAAGCTGCTGGGAGCATAGATATATATAAACACGTGTTTATATATATCTATGGCTGGGAGTCCCAGCAGCTTCTAGTGTGTCACAGAAAAAGTTCGTATTTGAACAACCCAATGATAGAATAAATAAGGATGCAGCTCCACCTGCTGGAGAAACAGATTCACAAAACACCAGTTTCTTTTCCAACATGGGTTTTAATCCTCCAATATAGTCATTACATTATAACATATTAAAACATGTTCAAGCTAAATAAAATATACTGTACAGTGACCATTTAAAAATAGTATTCATAAGTTAATTTTTTTAATATGACAGAATCTTTTCAGTTTTTTCAACCTGCTTTTAAATGTATATACAAAAATGTATCCGTAATAATGCACTCTATTGTAAAAGAAAAATATTTATGATCATTCATTTTCATGTTTAGATGAGTAAGTAAAGTTATAAAAGTGTAAAAACGTTGAATCAATCAATTAAAGAGCTCAAATTGAAGGCACTTTATTTACATCATAAAACTGTACATTATATAAAGTAAGATTGTTGATTCAGTTTAATCAATAATAATAAATAATTGTTACTCCAAATAGTCCAGAGGATATTTAGACAAAATGACTACTGGCTTTTTCTTTGTATTATGTTTGTGTCTTATTTTTTCCGTTTCATTTCTTTTTTCTGTTGTCTTTGTGCTTGTTTTATATATCTTTTTAGATTTTTTACAATGCTTTACAGTTATTTTGAATCTTGTCTAAAACATTGTGAATCGCTCGCATCCCATTTCCTACACTTTACATCTCCGTGTTGTCCCTTGAGTCTTCTTTTTGTAATTTTTTGTCTCTAATACCTCATTCACACCAACGGTGTTTCAGGGTCGGTTCGGAGCTGGAGCTTGAAAAGCACCGGGTTTTCCTGTTCACACCGCAGCGGAGCAGCCTCTTAGCTCCGGAATCCGGTTAGTTTCAAGCACCAAAAAATTGTCCGGCTAGAGCAAAAGCACCGCATACGTCGAGGCGGGGGCAGGGGCGGGATCAACTCCTGAACAACAACAAAAAGCCGGCGTTTTATCCAGTTTGTACACAACGATGGAGAAACTTAACAAGCAGCAGTGGTCCACTGAAGAGACCAGCTACCTACTGGGAATCTGGTCTTCCGAAGAGGTACAGAGGAAGCCGGAGCACAATCGGCCATTGTTGTTGTTGTCGGTGTGAGCTGTGAGGGGTTTCCGCACGGTTTGGCTTTATGAAGCAGGCACGCAAACAGTTACGTCATGACGCAAACGATGACGCAATGACGCAGCACCAGTCGGACTCTGGGTGGTGTGAAAAGAGCCGGAGCTAAACCGAAGAACCGGTTCTGAATCTGAAAAGCTCTAGCACGGAGCTTGAACCGGAGTTGCGTTGGTGTGAATGAGGTATAAGTGGATGCTTTCCATGTTTTCCATTTTAAAGGGCGACTGTGGCTGCGAGGGAGTGTGGTCGTCTTTCAATCAGAAGGTTGTGGGTTCGATCCCAGCCCATGCAGCCAACATGTCGATGTATCCTTGGGCAAGATACTTAACCCAGAGTTGCTCCCGATGGCATGGCCAACGGTGTGTGAATGTTAGTTCCCAGAGCAAGGTACACTACTCTGTATGAATGGGTGAAGAACTTGTAGCATGTAACGCGCTTTGAGGTGTCGTAAAGACTGGATAAAGTGCTATATAAGTACAGTCCATTTACCATTTATCTATTGTTAGGTAATCTTTCATCTTATCCTGGTTGTATTCCATGTTTTTTCTTGGTTCTCTTCGCTTTGTTATGGTTTTGGACATATTTTATGGATTATTTTTTGCAATAGAAGTTCACGGTCACTTGATGAAGAGTTTTGGTCGTAGGGGCCATGGACCTGCTCAGGCCTGTTCAGTTTTACTTTTAGGACACTATCAAGCCTTCCTTCGATCACTTCTCTGGTAGCAGATGTTTGTCAGTAGGACTAGCATTCCCTGAAGTCTGTGCAGTAGTGCATGCAGTTTGCAGAAGTAAGGTCAAGACTCAAAATAGCCAAAAAATAGTTAACCAACATTTTACACTTCAACAAGTGTTACTTCCCAATTTGAACCTTTCTGAGAAATGCTTTGCTATTCACGTTTGGCAAGTTCACAGGGTGATTCATCTATAAAAATGTATTCACACACATCATGCAGGATTAAAATACTTTTCTTCCAATGCCTTGTGTTTCAGTCCCATCAGGAAGTGTTGCCTGTGACCTTCCTCTTTCGCAGAGAAACCAGGTCATAAAACGGATCTTTGGTGATGCATGTCCTGAAAGAGAAGTTTTGTATTCAGTTTTAAACTGAGATCATCAAGAGTAGAAGTAGCAGTAGATTTTTCTCTTTGCCTTTATGTCAACAAAGTGACCATGTTCTCTGTACTGCAGGCATTGTCACTTCTACACTAGCTTGGGCAACTGCTAGTATTGATTATTAATGAATATATTAAAACTATATAATGAAAGAAAATAGAGAAAAAAATAACTATTTTCAGCCTCAAGGTATAATCTTTAAATTGTTTGACTTACAATGGAATCGGCAAATGTACTAGTAGACAGATTATTCCGGTATTTTCCATACTTTTTTTCTTGATAATTTCCTCATAGTTTCTGATATTTTTGAAATATTTATGGATATTTGACATGTTTCCTGTGAGTTCTCATAACGTTGACAGTTCTTACCTGATCGCATCCATCCAGGCGTCGCGCTCTTCGGGTCCGGCGGCCCTCAGCTTATAGGACTGATGTTTGCCCTGCACCACTCTGCCTTTGTTCTCCGTCTTGCAGGCCTTGATCTTTTGTCCTTTAGTGTTATATAACTCCAGACAATACTGTTCAAACACAGACAAAGACACACATGCCGTACTGTTACTTTGTGCCTATGCTTTCTGTTTGTTCTATGAGCTTTCTGATAGGCTTTTGACTCGCTGTTTCAACGCTTGTGTTAAATATATTAATTTAGAAATAAACTGTGTCATTCATTAAGTTGTTTGGCAGCAGATTGTGTTTGAATTGTTTATTCAATAGGGACAGAGCACACTTCTAAACGTCAGTTTAAAAATACAAGGTCCCACAGCTGTAAAAGTGACACATACATAGTAAACGAGTGGAAAAATACATTTTGGAATATGGCAAGAGGAAGATATTCTTCTAGAATCACTTAATTACAGATAACCTTATTATTGGCAAGAAAATCTACAAGAGATTGTACAGTGCAATCAGAGAGATACAGTATGTCCACGTTTTTGTGGACATACTGTCCACGAATCCAGTCTTTGTCAAGTCTGTCATGAAATCCTCATCACTGCTAAACATTCCAGCTTTTTGAAATAAACATTTAAGATTTGTTACATCCTAGCTTGTACACATTATCTAAGGAGAAAACCTAGAGGAGAGGATTGTGTAACTAAACATTTGGGGAATCTCCCTGAATTTATCTCCAGTTATGGGAGGGTTATTTTTTATTTTGTAATATTTCCATTCTTCTAGATTTTCATTCTGATAATGAATGTTTGTCACGATGGCTCATTTCATTTTAGAAATTCTATTATTTAGTTGCCTTTAAATAAAATGCTTTCCCAGTATTTAAGGTATTGAAGCCTCAAAAGTCAAATACCTGTTTGTTGTTGTCTGGTAGACTCCTTACGCACAGGTTCTCCAGAGGAATAATTCCTATCGGGTCTTTATCCTGCAGGAAGAGGCGGATATTAAACACAGATTCAACCTTTAAACCCCCAGTAGAATATTTACTGTTGAAGCAAAGGTTTTGTAGCAGCAGAAAGGCAAATACTTACTGTGGTGTATTCAAAGTAGTACAAGCAGCTGTCTGTTAAAATAAACCACCTCCTCTTCCAGGTTTTAACTCGCCCACCTTCAACAAAGACAAAATAATTGTTGGAAAACGTTTTCTTTTTGTAATCTTCTCTAAATACAACAGCATATTAAAGCTTTTTTGAAGTAAATCAATTATTGTAAGGGTAAATGTTCGATTTTATCTTTTTTTTATGGTTAATGTACACATTTATTCTCAATTAATTTGTATCAGAGAATTTAAGCCGCCCTCCTCTGGCTCTGCAATAACAATCCTTTTTTTACTTGCAATGGCCCTAATGCACAGGAGAGTCTAAAAGCCTCCAGACATGTCAGATTATCTTCTGTGAGTTACAAAATCATCATCTTCTCACCCATTTTAAGGAGCCAGCCTTCTCTGTCTGGATTAAAAAACGTCAGCGTGAGGTCGTTCCCATCATCCTCAGGGATTTTGAATGGCTCGCTGCGGATGCTCGCATACAGTTTCTGGAAGAGATGACAATTTCAACATCAGATGTAGAATATTTCAAGTTTTCGAAAATCTGGTTTTCCTTAAAAAATGTTGGATGAAGGTCAAAAACCTTCAAACCAGAGTTTTTGCTAAAGTCTACTGTTGTCTAAAGGCTCAAAAACAACTTGTTCATACAGTATGTTCCACAGCCAAGGAGAAAACAACCTGTAAACAAATATTTTTGGCAAGAAATGTGTAAATGTATCCTGCACTAAACTCAATATGAGAATAAGTTATATTTTTCTAACTTTTATATTTAGTAAGCAAGCTATTCCTCAGATCTTTTAGTCTCATATCAGAAAGATTTCCTTTATACCAAACTACACATGGCAACAAGCCTTTCGTACTTCCTTCCGCACTGTGATGTGATTGGACGGTGTAGTTCACTTGAAAGTGCTCACAAGAAGTTTTGTTAATTAATTATTTTTAGAGACATTGCTGTTGAGATTTTAACATGTATTTTTAGTTTCTGAGCAGCAAAGGATCAGTGCCATCTAGTTCTGCTATAGGACATTTATATGGCATTTTCAATCCAACTCTGAGGTGAACCATCCCTTTTAAACAGAAGTATTGGTAATGGCATCAGACCGTGAGCAGTTCTGTGGGCAGGTCCTCTCCGTGGTTGATTCCTCTGTTCATGGCAATGAATCGCTGCAGATTGGGCTTGTCTTTCACGTTGGGGTTGTGGAGACTTGTGTTGAGCATGATGATGGCAAAAGACAGGATGTAGCATGTGTCTGTAACACACATCAACATAAATACACACACCACAGTTAGTTTCCTTCAGCTGTTCATCATCAAATAAAACCCAATTATAAATACAAGGTTTGTGTGAGGCAGAGATGAGAAGATGGCAAGGCTTGTCGTGTTTTGTGAAAAGAAAGATATATAACAGTGGATAACTTGTCTTCTTCAGATATTTATGAAATTAGGGAAACTTTTTAATTGGACTGTCTGAGAAAGTGAGTCAGGCAGCGCCTTTGTTGTTCGTACCCGTGGATTGAAAGACCCCTGGGTTACAGTCGCAGTAGCGAGTTGCAAACGCCTCCATCATCCTGTCAATCTTCTGAGCTTCTCCCGGGAGACGAAAGCTCCAGAGGAACTGTCTGCAAGATGGCAGAGGAGTCATACAACATGCACACACAATATCAAACACACACTGTGAAGAAGGAGGAGAAGTCCCTCATCATCAGAAAACAAGAAAAAAGGTAAAACTGCTGCAACGCTTTTTGCTGACTTTCAAATAAATTCTGCTAGACGAACCTCAGCGCCTGCACCAGATTCAGGTCGGAGAATTCATGCAGGCCCACAAACTCTTTCAGTGTCTGCAGATGCATTTCCTCCCTGTGTGAAATTCAAATATAGTTAACACAATGTTAAGATGCAGTGTAAACCCTTTTATAAAAAAACATTTAAATGCGGAATGAGTACATTTGGCCGATAATTGGCTGGAGTAGTTCATTGCACTGTTTTTTTTTATTAAAGTCAATAGTACTTATTCAACTACTGCTTTTGATCTAAATGAATGTTTATGCTTCATTTTGTGGCATCAGGATATATTTCAGCCACGGTTTTCCTCCTGATCGAAGTTACATCCATGACCTTTGACGGCACCCGCCTGTCATTCAAAGCAACCAGTGATATGGTTAAATAACTTTAAGCCCGAGTATATCTTAAACAGGTGAGTTTTATAAAAGTTACATCCGGTGCAATGGTCAACAAATATAAGCTATAGATCCCAAAACCATTATTTCAAAAACGTTTATTTCTGCTCTAATTCTGGCCATTTTAACGTGGGGGTCTTTGGAGATCGACATTTTGGAGCCAGCCTAGAGTGGCCGTTCGATTATTTGCAGTTTTGTGCATTTTAGCATAGACTGCGCTGCTTTATTACAACCCATTTCAGTTAGTTACCACCAGGCTCACATTTTGTCAGAGCACTTTACCTGTCTCCCAAGAAGTTGCCAATGGCGGTCTTGTTCAGTCCCTCCTCTTTGTAAAGAAACTCAGCCACTGACTCTGCTCGCCATTCCAGCAATTCATTTTCCACTAGGTAATGGACACCCTGTAAAAACATTAGCATGCAAATCAGTTATGTCCATGTTAACAAAGAGTACTAAACTCCATCCTTTGTTATTGTTTTGATTAAGAGACCCAGGGTAGCAGAATGTTTTTTGCATATAACGGTCATTCAAAATCACACAATGCTATTGTACTGTCCCTTTTTGACATGATGCAAAAAATGCTTTACACCTATTTTATTTCCATTTTTGTATTTTAAGTTTTGAACTCTTCGTTGTACAAAACAAGCAGTTTGAAGTCACCACATGGGCCCTGGGAATTTGTAATGGTAATTTTTCACTACTTTCGACATCATTTGATACAGTCCCTGGGGTCGAGTCTGATACTGCAGTTAAATGAACTGTCCCTGGTTTCTAGGAATTTATGAAAACACAATCATCAGTCAGAAAATGTGGGATATACTTAAATAAATATCAGCAAGTGAACATAAGTTGTATAATGGCCCTTTTTTTAGCCAATAAATGGAGCGTCTCATCATAGCATCATATGATTCGATGAACAAATGTAGCTTACAATGGAGCATTGAAGTGGATTAGTTTGCTAGATGTTATATTTGAGGGGGTGGAGAAAGGGCCATTATGTTAATGTTTGTATAAGTTGACTAAAGGTCACTTACAGGCATTAACATTTCTTTAGCTAGTTTGAAATGTAGATTGAATATTGGCTGTTCCTATAGAAACTGTAGTTTGTGAACGTCCCTGACAAGCTTTTATGTTGGCCAAAGCTTGTTTATATTCTTATCAGCAGTGCCAACTCTGTAGGTTGATAATCAAGAAAGTTTTCTTCTACTCCTCTGAGTCACTCTTCGTCATTGATCACCGTGAAAAAGGTTAGCACACTGTTATCTTACTAAATCTCAAAGCATGTTCACATCCAAAACTTGAAATATGACCTTTTCTTCTGAGTGTGCACTCCTGTTGAGTAGCTCTTTATATCAATTGCACTTTCAAAACCCCTTTAACCCCAAGAAGCCTTAAAACTTCTCCTCCTCCCACTTGTACGTGTCCTCAGGCCTGAGCTCAGAGCGGTCACGTGCCGAGGGACTCAGTTTTTAACCGAGTACGCAGAGAGGAAGCAGCGGAAAAGACGTAGGTCGCTGTGGTGAAGTGGCGCTTCTGAAGCACCACTTCAGGGAACAGGATGTAGCTGTTCTCGCTATTCATCATCCTTTGCATCTGTGCACAGTTTGCGTGTCTGCACAACACACACACAGACACACACTCTATTCTACATCAGCTCTGTGACAAGTTAAATTCGCTGTCATCAGACTGTTGACCTTCAGATCCAGGGGAGCTTAAGTCAAAAGTTAGATTTTACCTTCTACCCCTTTACTCACTGTATTTTTTAAATGTTGAATATAATTATTGGATTGTTATAAAATAGGAAATAAACTCACCTTGTTTGGGTCCATGTTGAATTTCTTTTTCCCACGTAAGAATCTCTTGTTCCTCACAACATTTTTACTGCAATAAAGATTTTTTTTTTTACATTAGTATATCATACAACATAAATACAATTATTAAATAAAGCAGACATATTATGCTCATTGACAAATTCATACTTTTCACCCTCTGTCTGAAACCAGAGCCCAGTCTGCTCTGATTGGTTAGCTAGCTGTCTCGTGGTGATTGGTCAACAGCTTAGAGATCATCCACTCATTAGCATATCACAACCAATGTGTGAGGGTGCTAGCCAATAGAAGCAAGTTTTACATAGTGATGTCACTATGTCACTGAAGTAAACAAAGGACTATAGTTGAGGCTTGTGGGAGAGAAACTCCCTCTGGACGGAAAAAGTCATGTTTGCAACTGTGTAGTCTGCTTTCTCAATCTGGATACAGCATCACTTTTTTGCGGTTTTGCTATATTTATATGAAATACATAAAATCATAAAAACATTATATGTTGCTGAGGCTCAAAATGTTTAAACGAGAAGTTATTTGGAGTTTTGACTCGACTTGATAATAACTAGACTGATAAATCAACTATTAAAACTATCAACATGTTTATCAATTCATTTTCTGTCATTGAACTATTCACTAAAATAAATTCCTCAGAACATTATCTGAATTATTCTTAAAGGTGTATCTCATAATTGTATTTATAGTTTTTGGGTGAGATTAGCAGTCCAGTAGCCTACTGATAAGAGTGTTTATCAAGCCAGTAGCACAGTTAGCTAAATGAAGTGTCATCATACAGACAAAATGTAATTATCACTTTCTGAAATCAGCATCAAAAGCAATAGGAAGTCAGCCACATGCCCATAATCTCTTAAAATGTTCACACGACTTTGAACATCAGTGACCAACAGAAAATATGGTTCAAGTGAAAATATAATACATTTGAATATCCACATTTAAGTCATGTGTTGAGAGTGCACGAGAAATAGTTGGCGAGCAAGTAAACAAGTAAAGCTACAATTACAGATAAATTGTTGAAATGTAACTAAAAGTAATGATTAACAGCTAAAACTGTAAACCTGAAAGTGGATCACAAAGTCGCTAAGAGCCCTGGATAAACAATATAAATAGTTGTAATAGTTGAAATTAAAATGTTTCGTAGCTAAAACTAGAAATAAACTATAAGTTGAAATAATTATTGCCATCTTTAACTAAAGTTGGCAAACTATCTAAAAACAATGGATTAACAGTAAAAAAAACAAATGAAGATAAACAGTTGAAATAGTTGGCTAAAAGTAATGGATACATTGTCTAAATAAGTAGGTCAAACTAAAGGATAAACAGCTGCAATTGTAATCAAAAGGAATGGATCAATGGCTCAAATAGTTAGCTTGACGTGCTGGATAAACAGTTGACAGAGCTGTGAGGCTGCGATCGAGGAACCACTGCTACAGGCTATGGCAAGTATTTTCATAAGAAGAAATGCAGTTCTAAAAACATCAGGGTGAAAGGTTTGAGTGGCAGGTTTAAAAAGGTTACACTGCAAGTGCAGGATCTAATCGAAAATATGTTGACTTCTCACTCAAAAAGAAAATCACAAAATGCTGCTTATATGAATTTTTCAAACTGAGCACTTACAAGTGAAGTGGTAGTCTGCCAGTGTCGCTTAAATAAGAGCGAAAGACCAAGCTGACTCATAGAGAAGCTGATCTATTAAAAAAAAGCAAGAAATACTCACGTCTGCTCCTTCATTAAGGGGTTGTGGATATCTGGCATGACGTGATTGATTTCCAACCTCAGCTTCTGAGATAGGGAGATGAGAATGAGAGCAGTGTTGTAAGCTTAGTACCAAGATTTGTCATTATTACAGATCCCCATAGAATCAATGCTCGATGACTCAGGTCCGATTGGTCCCCGTCAGTTATAAAAGAGGGTCTTTAAATAATATTTCATTGAAACTTGTTGAATGAAATGCCTTTGTGTGCTGAGAGCTTTGTCAAGGCAGCCAGGAGAAGAATAATGAGGGATTTATTGTAAGACCTTGGAGGGATATATTCTCCACATTACCTGAATGTCATCCAGCATTTGAAATGTGTGAATCCCATAGGTGTCACCATCCCTCCTCTCTCCTGGGGCTAGGCTTCGTGGACCTGTGGAAAAAGTATATTTGGGAAGGCAATCAGTAGACATTCAGCAGCACTGTGCACTTTCTTGACAACCTAGCTCACGCCTACGCTCCCTCTCTCACAGACTAGCATACATCCAAACGTCCTCCTAGTTAGTGGACAGTAAGTAGGGAATGAGGTCTAAAAACATCCCCTTCCTCTTTACAATGAATAAGGTTCATTTTGAGTGCACTATGGCCTTTAAAGGACAAATCATGTTATTTTGTGCAAATTTGTTAATGGGGGGATGATTTGAAACCGATTAAAAAGCAAGCTAAAGGCACAATATGTAATGTTCTACCACAAGGGGTCTCTCAATGAACAAATACCAAGAGTTGGTTGGTGTCGTGTAGTAGCATGGGATAATGGGAGGGTTTCTCTTCACCACCACAGTTTCTCCGAGTTAGGATTCTTTCATTTTCATCATTCAGGAAGTTTTTGGGTGCCCATTAAAACCAGTAAAAAAACACAAATATATAGCAATTTTTTTATATAGCAATTTTTGTTAAAAATCAGCGATTCTTCAATGCTGGCCAGTGGAAAACAGACTTAAAGGTGGGGTAGGTAATTTTGGAGAAACCAGCTCGAGTGTGCTAGAATTTGAAAATACACAACCGGAACAAATCTGCCACTTCCTTACAGAGCCCCTCCTCCAACACACACGGACGCGCACATGACCAATGAGGGCACGAGATAAGTTTGTGCACAGATGGAAGGCTGACAGGCAGGTAGGCCATCCAGTTATTTTGGCCGGGCCGGATAAAATGATTGGTCGTGCTTTTTACAGTGCTACGGCTTCCACAGATGACATTTTTTCAATGGATTTTTTGTCAAAGCACTTAAGATATTCATTGCTATCGGGATGTTAAGAGCATTCCATGGAATATAACAAGTGTATCTCGAGCCGGTTTCTCAAACTTACCCCACCTTTAAGTGCTTTGACCAAAAAGGTACTGATGTAAGCTCAGCTTGTTCCTCTGACAATTCTAGATCCAGATGTTCTGGAGCTTTCTACCGGATGCCAAATCATCCACAGAGGTTTCCTACTCTCCCAAAACTGGCCTCATGATAACAACACAAAAGTGTTTCTCCTACAATGTTCCGCTAAAAGAACTTATTGGAAACGTTTAGGGTTAAGTACACAACTCAAAAAGATAGATAACATAGATCTATTTGAGATTTGAATACCCAAATGTTACAAATTATATCTTACATTAATAAGGCTGATTTTGGGTTAATTAAAGCACACTTTATTTGAATTTGTGTGGGTTAGTCCCCAATTTTGTGGCGTAAAAATCAAGTAACATGTACAAAGCTAGATAAGTTTTAATTTGGTCTCAAATGATAAAGAATCAAACTGAATTGTCAAGTATCTGTTGTAGAAAATGAAAAATAATGTCCACATATAGGGCCAAACATACAAGATAAGTCAACATTACTGAATAGATTGTTACCCACAAAATCTATTAGCAGCATTTGAATTCTATTGACCTAACCTCCCAAATCCCACAAAAGCCTTGATATTGTTTTTTGAACGGTAGCTTTTCCTCATTATATTGATTAAAATAAAAATGATAGCGTACCTTTTCCCCAGAGGAAGCTGTCTTTTCTCCGTACAGCCATGTTTTTGATGCAATGTGACTGATGGCTGTACAGGAAACAAAACTGTGAGTGTGAGACCGAAAAAAACTCAGTGCTGCTATTTTGTGACACTGTGGCGCCTCTCAGTTCACTCAGCAGCCTCTTACTTCATATCTAGTGACGTGCAGAGCAAAAATGTTGACATGGACTCTCTTTATGTGTGTGGACATTTCTTTAATAAACGTAGATGTCATTCATGCTCTACAACTGTGCAACATCGCTATTGCACATGTCTTATTACAAATACAAAAAGAAACTACAGCTACTACTATTACTACAAACCTCCATAAGAACCATACAATTTAAAAGGAAAAAATATGACAAACATACACAAAAGGGAATGGCCTATAAGAGGAGCCACACTTTATCTTTTTAATATACCAAAAATTTTTTATTTGCATTTAAAGACTTGGGTGTCAAACATGTTCACTTCTGCAGGAAGGAAACAGCCTAAACAGCGTGCGGTTACCTCCAGTTTAAATATGAGGCCCCCTCTAGTGGGGCTTAACACCTCAGAGAATATAAAATACAGAAGGATGTATTTCTGAACAGGGGCAGTGGCTTTGACCTCCAAAATGTTACACAAAAAGACACATACCACTCCTAATAACCACAAATAAACATATAACGACAAATAGAGAAATGAAATCATAAAAAGGTGCAAAATTGCCAAAGACACACTAAATGATGGCTTTTTACTACACTAAATGCATAACTTAAAGGTGTCCTATCATGCAAAATGCACTTTTTGATGTATTTTATACATATCTATGTATCCCCGGTGTGAACCCACAAAGTGTCAGAAAATAAAACCCTTTATTTTCCTCCGTACCCACATCTCTAAAACGGGGGTACAACGGAGCTGATCCAGATTTGCGTCCGATATGACGTAATATCGGAAATGTGGGCTGGCTTTACACCCCTTTCAGAAACGTCTCTATCAGAAACAATGCGCGATGTGTTTTGGAAGTAATATGGTCTTTGTCTACATTAGCAAGCATCGCTAACACTCAGAGCTAACCTGTACTGGAGAGAGTATGTGTAAAAAAGCAGGAAATAAAAAAAGATACTCACCTTGTAGTAAACCCGCAAGAAAAGAAGCATTTGAGCTCCATACTGTTTCAGAAATAATCCTTGAAGTGGTTTGGAACATGATATGGCATTTAATCACGGCAGCATTTCGCTGTATCTGAGCAGAGCAGACAGCTCGTCACATAACTCAGTGTGCCTGGTGCTCAAAAGGGGGCGGGGCCAGCAGAGAAGCTGAAATAGAGGGGTATGAGGGATGTCTAAAATGCATGATCTGTTTGGTGTTTTGAGCATAATACATCATAGACACGTTTTTTATATCTTTTGATATATCTGATACCCTTAATATATGCCTAAAAATAACATGATAGAAGATATTGAAGCTACTTGTATTATACTTAGTACAAAATATAAATCAAAAAATCTACTTTTTTATGTCAGAAATAATAAAATATGACTTAACTGGATTTTATACAATGCAAGTATCAAACATGTGCGTTAGTCCTGTGTAATAGTCAGATATTATTTTAAACATGAGTCAAGATCAGTGTATTTTAAGCAGGATGTGAGTATGTTGTGTGACTCTATCATGCTAACTTTCCAGTTGTAACATGGGTCACTTTCTGTTAGGATGAAGAGAGTGAATGTAGCTTTTTTTTTTAAAAAGTCTGACGTACAGTAAGAGTTTGAAGCATTTGAATCGGAAAAGTTCAAAGTTAAAGCAACCTTAATTGCCCCCAAAGTGGGAGTAGTAACATACTAACCCAGGGGTCGGCAACCCGCGGCTCTCGAGCCGCATGCGGCTCTTTAAGCCCTCTACTCTGGCTCCCTTGAGCTTTGTGAAGCTGACCGTTGAGCGGCCCGACCAAGCAAGGAGGCAGAGGCAGAACGTCCCAAATACAACCCGGTGTGGGCATTTATTACTCATGGACACATGATTCACAGCCTCAATATTGCTGTCCACGTGAACACAGTCAGCAGCCACAAGGATCTCACACACACCCATAGGAAAACAGAACCTAAATACACCCAGGACTAATCAAACCAACAAGAGACAGGTGAGGGGGGAGGAGACAACACAGGGCACCAGGTGAACACAATCACCAGCAACAGACAAGACGGGAGGGGGAACACTTTTCAAACTAAAACAGGAAACAGAGACAGGCAAATTAAAACATAGACAGATCGTGACAAATAGATGCATAAATTACATGTATATTCACATTCTTCCTGTGCAATGTTTTAGTGTAGAACAGATCACTACTTCGCCAAATATGAAGCTATATTATCCGTAACGGAGGCCAAGATCTATGGCCCCAGAGATCACCTCCGTTACAAGCTTGAACAAAAATAAGAAGGAAATAATATAAAATTATTTGTAGGACTATTTATATTTTGTAGCACGGTTGAAAATGTTTCGTATCTTGTATTTTGAGGTGATACTGTGAAGGCTTCTCAATTCTCTAATTTCCCCTCCTCGACTCCTCGGTCCTCCGGTAGTGACCCGGAAATGGATTTCACCGCGCCATGTTGAAGGACATCTCATTTCTCTAAATGCACATCGAGGACTGAGGATCGACCATCGACCATCGAGGAGGCTCTCTGGAGGAGCTCTAACCGAGGAGACACTGATGGGTCCTCCACGGATCCTCCACGGATGTATTTCCGGCAACAGTGATGTTTCAAAGAGTCGTGACGCACGGCCGGACTTATCTCAGCCAATGACAGCTCTGCATGCATCCCCTGGATATTATTTTATTAACTGCTTTCATTGCGACGCGATGTTTACAGAGAGAACAGCTGTGAGGTCCGTGCATAAAGCAGAGCAGTGTGTATAATATATATCACTCAGTATAACAGCCCTACTCTCTTTATTTGCTGTAGTTTAGTAGATATCTACAAACAAAGAGTCGATATTTTTCTAAAACTATTTAGTGCTTCACATAATAAAATACACAACGGCTGTATCCTGATATATTTATATGCTTTAGGAGCTGTAGGTGTGTGTTGTGCAGTGTGTAGATGCGGCGGACAGACAGGTAATTTCAATTCCCCATTTCTGAGAAGGTTATTATGTGTCATGAGAGTGCTCTCATACTTGTTTGATTCTGAAATTGTATATATTTATATAAATATATGTGTGTGTGTGTGTATATGTCTGCATCTGTATATATATCCTTTACTTAACCAGGTAAAAGACTCATTGAGATTAAAATCTCTTTTCCAAGAGTGACCTGGCCAAGAAGGGCAGCATGTACGAAGTTACAGATAAAACACAGACATGACAGGCAGACAAATACAGCTGTAAAACACAAATAAATCTGTAGCCTGTTATTGTCTCATTATACACTCTTAAAACTACTGGGTTAAAAAATAACCCAATCATAACCCAGCTGCTGAGTCACTATAGGACAGAACACACGCTGGGTTGTTTTAACCCATGTGCTGGGTTGTTTATTTGACCCAAGCTAGTGATTGAAATTAACTATATCACTGGGTTAAATATAAACCATACATTGGGTTGTTTATTTGACCCAAGCTATTGATTGAAATTAACTATATTGTTGGGCTAAATAGAATATAATAATAATAATGTATAATAGTGTAATGAATTATCTCCAAACACACTGTGTATATATATATAAAAAATGCATTTATTCAGCTTTGGCAAATCAGCAACATTCAGGCCACTATAAAAGAACAATGCAAACAATACAAATTCAACCCCCCCCCCCAAAAACAAAGAGCCTTAAAACAAATAATGTATAACAAAGTGCAGATCTCACAGAAAAAAATACCTTTATTCCAAGGTTAAATGGACAAAACAGAACACTACCCCGTGAACACAGTCACAGACAAACAACGAACCAACACTGAACACAGGAAGAGACAAGACTAAATACAGGGAGGGGTAATCACAAGACGAGAAACAGCTGGGCAGGGGAGGAGAAACCCAAGGGCCACAGGTGAACACAATCAGACAATGAACACACCAGGGAAACTAACGACAGGAGGAAAAACACAGGGAGAGAGACCAGACAATATACATGGAGGAAAACATGACAGGGAGAACCGAACAGCAAAATAAACCCAAACATACAAAACTACAAACGTGACATAAGATAATCGTGACAGTTGTGACGTAAAAGCCATCTGATTTATACTGCCTTATTGTAGGCCCTACATCTAATAATTTTGCACACAAACCCAAAGCTATATAGTTCAGACCTATTTATAGCTACTAGTAGAACAAACGTCTTTGTAAAATAATAATTTATCGCATCACAACGTAAATTCAAGGCTCTTTCACTCATTGACAGAAATGTAAAACATTTGTCGCCGACGTTAACTGCTAATGTTATACTTTGCACAGTCTGTTAAATGCCATATTATTATTAATACAGATCCCTATTGTGCTGTTATCACAACTCATTAAAAAAATATAGGTTACAGAATTGTATAATTGTATAATTATAGGTAAAATATAGGTTACATGCCGTTTTGATGTGAGAAATGACAAAAAGATGGTTCCAGAATGATTCAGAAGTGGGAAAATTAATAAAGCAACCTCTGGGTTAAAAATAACCCAGGCAGGTGTTCAACTGCAATTGAAGCCCTAATAACCCCTTTGACCCAGCATGAACAACCCACCAGTGTGTTTACAGTACCCAAATAACCCATAATTATGACCCAGCCAAATCAACCCAGCAATGTGTTTATAGAAATAACCCAGCATTTTTAAGAGTGTACCGCACTGTGAATGAATTAAAAGTAAATACATAAGTCATCATGAACACAGTTCTGTCCATCAGACAGAGTGCTGCTGTGCCTCCTGTCATCATTAATGGACGTCTCTTTAAAATGACCGCTCAGAGGAGAGGAGTTCTCATTTCAACGCCTGCTGCTTCCACTCCTCTCTCCTCGGTTCCCCTCCTCGACCCCTCCGCTCGCATCTCCTGTCGGCGGGACTAAGACAAGAGGATAGGAGTCGAGGAGGGGAATTAGAGAATTGAGAAGCCTTCTGTGACACATAAAAAAAACAAAAAACGGTTATAATTAGGTCAACTAAATTATGCGTCATATCCTGCTACGGTCCCGCACCAGCGCCTTTTCTTGCAGATCAATAACCTGACCCCCGGGACTATGGATAAATCAAAGAAAAGAAAAGTATCGGAGGAACACAGAGGGTTTAATTCTGCGTGGTTGGAGTTATATGCTTTCACAGCAAACAATGCTGGCTTACCGGTATGTTTGATATGGAGGTGTGTGGCGCAGTGGGTTGTGCGTTGGTGTTCGGATCAGGGGGTCACAGGTTCAAACCCCATTGCAGTTAGCATGTCGTTGTGTCCCTGGGCAAGACACTTCAGCCCAAATTGCTCCTGTGGGGATTGCCCACAGTATTGAGTATGTAAGTCGCTTTGGATAAAAGCGTCTGACAAGTAACATGTACCATGTAACAATATGTGGAGAGAAGTTAGGCTTGTTTGAGACAAGCGAGACCTGCGCAGTTGCGATCAACGTCTTGCTTGTGCGTTGCATGATGGTTAGTCATTTTGTCCGAGTTGCTCTGGAGGCTCGCCTACATGAGACGTTGAAATCTCGCGGGACAAAGACGCCCGCAGCCTTGAGAGCGAGGCGAGGCGAGGCGCCGCAGTTTCTCTCCCCGGTTTGCGGAAGCGAAATGCTTGATGGGAAACGTCTCGCTGGTATCTCGAGCAGAGCGCTCATTGGTGGTTTTTACCACGTGCTGCTGATGAAACTCTCCAATTGGCTCGGCAAAAGTTTGTTGTTGTTTTGTGTCAGTTTTACGTCGCCCCTTCCATTAACATGTTTCATCATTGTTCCACAATGTTTATCATCATGAAATTAATATCTATATATGTATACTATACTTGCACTGCTTACCGTTTTCATACTTTATATATCTTAGCATATTCATACACACTGTTCATACTGCTCACAGGCTGCTGTGTATATTCTTTGATCAAGTCCTCCACCGACTCTCCCATGTTGAGGATGAGACATTTGAGAGCAATCTCCCTCTTTGTAGTGGTGTCAGTATCCTGCATGAAGACAGTCACAATAATGAATGTTAATTGTTGAGTTCGTCCATTCAATCAGTGTGAGTGTGCCACGGTTTGTTAATGTGGGATTGAGAGCAAGTGTATGTAGGAATGAATGCATGGGAATGGTCATATATGCAGATGAGCTTTGGGTGATAAATGAGTAAGGATGCATTTAGACAGTAGAGACATGAAAAAAGAGCATAGTTTGGCGTGAAGGTAGGGCTGGACACTTTTTCATATCAGTGGATAAAATAATGATTACAATATCAGTCAATTAGTGTGTCAACCATATTAAGGACATGAAAAAACAGCCAAGAATTCCCATTACGCCAAAATGGGTGTCTGCACCTATAAACATGAAGAATGAATGTGCCAAGTCTATGAAACCTCCGGCTAAAAGGTTGCTGTGTCGGATCAGTGACCAATGCTATAAATAATTGATTATGTATCGAAACATATATCTATTGTTATTGAGGCATATATGTAAGTGAGCAGTAAAGTAAAAAACATCTGTACATACCGTTTCCACAATTGGCAGGAGCTTTGTCTTCTCCCGGATAGCTCCACCCTTCTTTCTGACGACTTGAATTACTCTGCATTTCCATCCCTAAGTTGTGTTTCAGTTGAATGAGAGAAAGTAGGGATGAGGAACACCTTGGGCCACTGCTCCTTTCTGTAGGTGTCCGAAGAAGGGCTGCTTACGGGTAATGTGTCACCCGAGCATGCAGATGAAGACATACTGGAATCATCTTGGCTTTGAAAATTAGTCTTATCCACAGAGTATTCCACTGGCTCTAAGAATAAAGTCACACTGGGTACTACATTAATAACTTTCAAAGTGGCAAGATCATTGAGTTCTGAAGTTGAAGTTAAGTTAACCCAAGTGCCGAAATCAGCGTCTTTGTATTGAAGCCGTATTTCATTAGTTAGACCACAGAAATTCGTTATTTCTTGGATGACTTCGTCAACCGAGGAGGGGATGCCATTAGGAAGCTCCAGCTTGATGCGACTGTCCCCTTCTAAAATCACCAGGAGCCGCGTGACGCCCGCCATGTTTGGAGATCCTCTGAGTGGGAGGGAAAGAAAGAAGGGTGGGGTTTGGAGAGAGAGAAAGAGATATTAGAGATGTGCTTTTTTCATGGTTGACTAATGATTGTGTGCTATGAACAAATAGTTGTACGTGCAACATTAGCTCTGTTGAATTTAAATGATACAATCATTCATAGTTTAGGATTAAGTCATCTAGCTATATTTGTATATACGATTGTACACACCTATAGTAAGGTTAGCAGTGTTTTTCGATTGGAAATTTCACATCTTGTTTGTCAAATTGACATTACATTGCTGGGTGCGCCATTGTCTTTATCATTTTGAGATGCTCAGATCAGAGCAGACCCTTCTCACCTCCCATCTTAGTTACATTACATTACATTACATTACATTGCATTTAGCTGACGCTTTTATCCAAAGCGACGTACATTCGACCAGGAAGATACAACCTTGAAGAAAACAGAATCATATAAGTACATCAGGTTTCATATAGCCACAACATTTCAAGTGCTACTCAACTGGCTTATAGATAAGCCAGTCCTTTATTAGTATGTAAGTGCTCTGTTAGTAATTCTTTGTTAATTCTTCTTTGTTAGTAGTTCTATCGCTCGAAATGGAGTCGAAAAAGATGAGATTTCAGCCTGCGCCGGAAGAAGTGTACGCTTTCTGCTGTCCTGAGTTCAATGGGCAGCTCATTCCACCATTTGGGGGCCAGGATAGGAAACCCACGTGTTTTTGCTGATGGGAACTTTGGTCCCCCTCGCAGCGCGGGTGCAGCGAGCCGTTTGGCCGATGCAGAGCGAAGTGCACGTGCTGTTAATATTATTAGCAGGGTGGGCAATTATTTTTCCTGGGGGGCAAAATGACAAACCCAGATTGTTGTAGGGTGCCAAACTAATTAAACTCAGGAGTAACCGCTAAGTTTATCACTAAATGAAATTAATAAAATATACTGTGCACCTAATTTTCAGCATTTATTATATTGGAAATCACACCACACAGCATCTTATTAAGATTACATTATATGCAGGAGTCTTTTAACCAACTGCAAAACATTTTCCATTAACAAAACAAAAAATCTCTCAGCATGCCAAAAGATAAAAACATGCACTGCAGGTCCAAAAAGCAAGGTTGAAAAATAAAACTTGAAGTTGAATTAGAACCAACATGCGGCATGGTGGTATGCTAGCTGCTTGCTAGCTAGCTAATAACTAGCTAATTAACGGTACCGCTGTAAAATAAGTCACAGATAAAATTAGTTAATTTATGTAACATTTACCAACGTCGACATCACGTATTGTTACCAAGTGTTAAGTTAAACTAAACTAAGTTTAAGACTTACCAACGTGGACATCACGTAATGTTAGCAAGTGTAACGTTAAACTAAACTAAGTTTAACATTTACCAATGTCGACATCAAATAATGTTACCAAGTACGTTTGCAGAGAAATGGCAAAATATATAACATGGAAAAATACAACTTGAAGTTGAATTATAACCACCATGCGTTCCGGGACGCATGGTATGCTAGCTGCTTGCTAGCTAGCTAATAACTAGCTAATTAACGTTGCCGCTGTAAAATAAGTCACGGATAAAATGAGTTAATTTATGTAACATTTACCAACGTCGACATCACGTATTGTTACCAAGTGTAAGGTTAAACTAAACTAAGTTTAAGACTTACCAACGTGGACATCACGTAATGTTAGCAAGTTACCAACCTCGACATCAAATAATGTTACCAAGTACGTTTGCAGAGAAATGGCAAAATATATAGCATGGAAATAACAGTATGCTACGAAATACAGCAGCATAATTAAATTGTTGTTTTCACTTACCACAATGTAATGGTTGCTCTCTGTCTCTCCGGTGCAGGAAAAGATCTGTCGTGCTGAGAAACGGCTCTCTTCCCGGGCAGCCTGGGTTGTTTGAAGACGGTCCTCTTTTATAGCTTTCTGTTTAATGCGCATGTGCGGGCCTATGCGTAACCTTAATATTGTATATTCGTCAAAACGGATATTTCTTAGTTGAGCTCTGAATGAAAAATATTTACATTCAAAAAATATATTGAAAAACAAATTATTTCAGTCAGACAACTCACGAGTTTCTTTAGCATGTTTATTAGGAGCAGCATATAGTTGAGTTTGGCGATTAGGCTCGGGCATCATCACTCCATAGATATACATGCACGATGAGTGATGATTAAATAACTAACCCCCGAGCCTACAGGTGGAAGCTGGGGTGGAAGCTGGGGTGGTGGTGGGGCAGGCAAGCGGCAGCGACGTAGGTGGCTGCAGCAATAGCAGCAGTAAGCAATGCATGGAGAGAGATCTGGCAGGTTAAATAGAGCGGCATATTAAGGAGACTCTGTTTGGTTGGTTGTAGAGTGGCAAGGGGCGTTATGTATGAATGCAGCATAAGTCCTCGAGTTGACTGCCTGAACTAGCTCGCAGGCTTCGCCCCATTAGTTGAAAAATAAAACAAATAATGTTAAATTGAATGAAAGGACAATTATAAATTGGATGGAGTACAGCTCGAAAACCTTTTTCCAGTGTAGCTCTGTGAGGGAAACCATTTTTTGGACCGTTGGTGCTCATCTTCATTTTCCGATGGGCGCTGTAAGTGCAGCAAAAATCTTGCCTAGGGCAGAATATTTGTCAGAAAACTGTGTCATCCCCACAGCACCCAACATTTGAAACATGTTCCCACGGCTATGTATATAATAACATTAATGTAATCTTTCATGTCTATTTTTTGCATAAAATGATGGATTAAAGTATGGATGAGAGTATCGGTTGGTATTGGTAAAACTCTAACGATACACATCCCTTACCACCCACCATGTTTTCAGTTTAAAAATGTAAAACTTTGGTTCATAACTCTCCTCTTCAGCCTGTAATTCAAGGCCTGGTGTTTTATTCAGTTGCCATAGTAGCCTGATATCCAAAATGAAAAGGCTGTCTTGTCAGATTAGAGACCTTCAGGCTATTTACAGCAGGGGGATGTAGGCAAAATGACAGGTTATATATATCCATATGTCTTGTCTACTATATGTTATTGTAGCCTACCTGATTTACTCTCCAGTGTTGGAAAGTACAGCTAGTAACACAAAACATATTGAGGAGTTCTTTTCCAAAACGCTATAAAAGCCAAATTGAAAATAATTGAGTTTGTTGTGCCATTTTGCTGTGTACTGAACCTATTCACTGCTCTATCAACGTTTCATGCCAAATCGCTATATATCCTATATATATATATACATTTAATATTAACAAAATGTGTGGGGCTAGGTAAAACATTTCATTTTCCTGAAAACTATTAAAATGGATATATAGCGTTTTGGAAAAGAACTCCTCATATGTTAAAACATAAAAACATTTAACAACCAAATAAGTGCTTCTCGTGCCATGCCTGCTGATATTTACATTTTCGTGTTTTAAGAACAGTTCCTACTGTTCTCAGAAATGTCGTCAGTGCAGTCAATGTAAGCATTCAGCGCTCAAGGTTGGATTAGAGTGTCAAAGAAACAATCAATGTACCGCAAAAGCAATGTCATGGCCGTCTGACTTTCATTAATCTCCCCTAAAGCCTGAAGTGAATGAGGTTAAGCACACTCATTAATTCTCTGAAGGTTTCATGCAGTCAGACAGAAATAAATTACATGTTTGTACTCCCTGCTTATTGTGGTCTCTTCACAATCTCCATTCGCTCGTCAGGAATGAATCACTGGTTGTTTTTTGTGGAGCCTTTCAAAAGCTTTAAAGTTAGTTATCAATGTCACTATCATGAGGAATGTTTTAAAACAACCTTTTCAGCTTATTGCACATTTCTGAAAGTCACAAAATTACCTTTGATTTAAATGAACCACGCAATATAGTCAAAGGAAGCCATGCAGCAAGAAAGATTATGGGGATGTGAAGATATCGGCAGACGTGTGCTTGGAAAATCTTGGAGAAGTAAATCGAATTGTAACAGCAAAACCAGGTTGTCAAAAAACAGCTTCAAAATCATCTTCATAACAACAACAACAACAACAACAACAACAACAACAACAACAACGTAGAACTGAGGTTACCTACTGTAACCCCAGCTTCTATGAGTATAGGCGTAGCCCTCTAAGGCTATCGCTATTGGGTAATCCCCCTGCGCACCCGCGCAGCACTGAAACACTTGTAGTCCACGCCCACCCACAAGGTGGGCCCCACCCTCGGGCTCCCTTCCGTTATAAATAGGAAGGAGGCCCGACAATCGGCTCCCATACAAAATAACTTTTCTTCAGCTATTCGTGGAGCCAGTGGGGCCCAGCACTTAGAGGGCTACGCCTATACTCATAGAAGCTGGGGTTACAGTAGGTAACCTCAGTTCTATTTCGTATATGGCTTCGCCCTCTAAGGCTATCGCTATTGGGTTAAGGGCGAAGCAAGATGTAGTCTGCGCCCCACTGGGTCCGCCCGGTACTAGAAGCACAGACACACCTGCTCAGATAATATCCCATGCCTATTGCGCCATGCCTATTGCGCCATGCGAATGGCGCATCACAGTCCCTGGAATATAGCATAACATGAATACTTACCATGAGGGGACGAAGGCTGGGAACAATACATACCCGCCGCTGTGAGAAGTAGAGACTAAGGCCACACTTTGTCCAGCGACAAAAGAGGGGGAACAGCAGCTGGCTTACACAGGGGGGATATGTGAGAACACTTGTTACTGCTGACTCAGTACAAAAGTTGGAAAATGAACACACTTTATTTTACTCACAACCCCCAGAACGTCAGAACCGGCTCTGCTTCCTCGGAGGCTCTCGCAGACCAGGAGCGGGGGAGCCTCACTCCCCTTTGACTCGCCGCCGGGAGACGCTGTCTCTGGGGTGGCGGGGGAGCGGAGACGTGGGACGGAGTCCCTGCAGCCGCCGAAGTGCGAGCCTGACGCCGCTGCGGCTGCTGTGAGCGTCTCTCCTCCTGCCGCTGTGGCCGGGTTGGGCGCTGCAGCTGCTGCGGGCGTTGGTGCTGCTGTGACCGCCCAGCAGGCTGGAGCCAGCTAACGTGCTGGCGGATGTCGTCCGCCTGCTTTTGCTGCCGTCCACGTGCTCGAAAGCCTGGACGGGCCAATCGTCCACCTTGGCCGCCGCAGCGAGAGCGTCCGCTCCTCGCTTCCTGTCGGCCGAGGGGAGACGGGCAGTATTGAAAGCCAAAGGTGCCATAATAAGCCCGTATGTGCGCCCGTTGTTTAGGGCACAGTGTGAGCATGCGACCTGCTGGCTGAGAGCCGCGTCCGCGTGCTCTGGCCCCAGGCAGGATTCGCACATCGTGTGCTGGTCGTAGCTCATGAGGGACAATCTCGTACACAGTTGTTGCTCATAATTGACTTTGTTTAGTGTCTCTGTGCTTCAGTAACGCTGGCTGAAGAAAAGAGGGAGCCGATTGTCGGGCCTCCTTCCTATTTATACCGGAAGGGAGCCCGAGGGTGGGGCCCACCTTGTGGGTGGGCGTGGACTACAAGTGTTTCAGTGCGCAGGGGGATTACCCAATAGC
>CALSBZ010000016.1:5102510-5157193 GCA_943591055.1 Gobionotothen gibberifrons | reverse complement strand
CCCCCCTGGCCCCCCCTAGAACTGCCCCTGTTTCTCAATAAAGCACATTTCCCTATGAGTACAATTTCCTTCAAAGTCAAACCATACTAAAACAATTGGAACCGTAATCTTATCTCTGTGTGTGTGTGTGTGTGTGTGTGTGTGTGTGTGTGTGTGTGTGTGTGTGTGTGTGTGTGTGTGTGTGTGTGTGTGTGTGTGTGTGTGTGTGTGTGTGTGTGTGTGTGTACTTTTAGATGACCTATTTGGCATTTATAAACAGCATATAAAAATTCAGCCTAAATAAAAAAATGTGCTTGAAATATTTCAGACACTCTTTACCCCATACATTATGGAAAAAATAATTATAATTCATTCACAGCTTTAATCAATAGGTTTGAATAGTTGTACTTTATTTGCTTCGAGGACTGTATCTTGTTCTGAGAATTTAATCATGATTGTTTATTTTTAGTCAGTTTAGCTTGCGGGAAAAAACACGTTATTTTCCTGGAAATAAAAACAACTTCCCAACTGTGTTTATAAAAGTTCGTGCGTAATTACCATCCACCATGATTTATTTCATTCAGCGAAGCAAAACAGCATCATGCTCCTCCATTTGAAACCACTTATGACAAAATGCTGCATTTTATTCATTTTTCCAGGAATAGAAGAGTTGAAACTAAATACGGCATGGAAGCAAAAGATTCAGATATTATTCAATCTGCCATCCTGAAAACTGAAATTATAATGCATTCACGCACACTTATTATGTAATCGACACAAATGCAAAACAAACAGTCACGCACACACACACACACACACACACACACACTCAGACACCAGGTGGTACATTAATCGGCACCAATCCACAGCATAATTTCAGGCGAAATTGGCTTCTAGGAGATGAGAAAGGAGGAACAATCTGCTGCCACCTCAAAGACCAAAGCAGCATTTGGAAATAACAACATTTCAATATCTATCTACAAATTGATGGGTGGCGGTGTTACTTCCTCTCAAGCCCTTTTCAGACATAAATATGTAGCACCACTGGCTTCATGGAGCTGTAAAAGTGGTGGCTTCATGTGTCTTTTATGCAAGTTTCCCTCATTCAGTCAACAAAAAACGTTTATGGTTAGCAGCTCCATTGCTTTAAAAGGTAGAGTGCATCACTGCTGGATCCTAAAAACTAATTTTGTTGTGGAAACCTTGGATAATCATACATCGTGAGATCAAGGGAGGCAAATGAATCTACTTTTCCTCCCTCTCATCAGTTCCAGAAGAATAATTGTATAGCTATTTGCTTTCTGGCAGAGAGTTAGATGAGATGTATGGTAAATAGCTTAGAAGAGAATGGAAGCTTAAAAAAGGAGCAAGGTTCAAGGTTTGCGATATTTGTGATATGTATGTGAAGTAATTTGCCTCCATATTCGTCCAATGGAATAATTATACGTATCTTATACTTACAAACAAAAACATATCATTTATTATACAATGTGTAGATGGTTTACTTTTGCACAATTTCTCTATTCTTCTTTTCGTATTCATTCTTTGTTGTATAACAGATATTTTTATCATCCTTCAGAGAGAGAAGAAAATATAAAATAAAGCTAAACAAACAAGCTATTCAAACAGCTCTGCGGACGTCCTTATCCATGACCCTGAGCGGCCTCCTCACTGCGGAGAACTGAACCAGTCCAGTATGAGTGGCTCTATGAAGCAAGAAAGAACATTTTGTACAATGGATTGAAAGTGGTTCTAAACTTTGACTGTCACACTCAAAGCGTCATGAATATAAAACTGTGATATTTATTGATACATTTTATACATGTTCCCCTTTTTATAATCAGCTTGAGTTTCTTCAAGCCAGATTAGGTGTATTGGTAAAACTATGCTTCACTTTAGTGCTGAAACATAAAACAATTGTCAACTTTTAATTTAGTTAATTGTCTAATTCAGGATTTTTAAATGTGTTTTAAATGTTTTTTTAGTTGCTCTCTACCCCTCTATTCGAGTCAACTGAATGTCTTTGAATTCACGACAAAACAAGAAAATGAAGGCTATCAGCTTGGGTTTTGGGAAACATATTGGTTAACTAATGGGTAATCCGGAAACTAACTGAAGGATTAATCGAAAAGGAAAACATTAGTAGTGTGCTCAACATTTGAGGTTGCTTTTTTTCAACATATTTATCATCCAGGAGTCTTTAGTTTTTTTCCACCTGATGAACATAAGTCTAATGTTCACTCCCTTTTAGCTCCGTTTTTGGTCACCTTTTGGAATTATCTCTCTTTAGCTGCAAAATAATCCACTATTTTCACCAGCTTGTCTCTAAGCGTGTCTGCTGTTGAGCCGGCGAGAGGGTCGTTATTGATTTATTCTCCAAAAGATAAACAATAGCAGGCATAATGAGAGTGTTGAATTCATTGTCACCTTCTCTGGTCAATGTGTCCTGGAAGATTCTCAATGTCCCAGACTATCAAGCCTTTTAAAATAAATACACTTTAAATTGGGTAACACTTTACGGTAAGGGTACATGAATCATCATGAATTCATGCATGACTTAATGCATGACAAAGCATGAATTAATTCATGTAGTACTTCATGAACTATCAGTAATGTATAAGGATTAATAGTATCTCATGCATGACTTAATGCAGGAACAATACCTTAATTAATGCATCAACTAAGGTATCTCAATCATCATGACTTCAATCCACGTCCTCCCTAAAGTAGGCCTCCTAATCTTGTGTCTTTGCCGACATTTTTTACTGCTTTCTTACGTGACATGACATTATATGTGAAAATGTGATCTTGTTGGCTTTGGATTATAAATTAAAGTTTGTTAATATTATGAATGAGTTATTGTTGCGATCCGGCTCAAAAGGCCACAACAAAGAGGAGACACACCATGTCGACGGTTAACAAAAGATGTTTATTTAAGACAAACAATTCAAATTAACCAAATTAAATGAGATGCAAACATAAATAAGGCATGAGGTGTGGACGTCAGTGGGATCAGTAGTGTAAATGCAGGGTGAGGGTTGCATGAATGTGTATGTGTGGAAGTGGTGAGGTGCACAAAGTAAAGCAACTAAAGTAACAACAACATATACTCAACAAAAACCAGGTGCCTGCAGGGAGAAGCAGAGAGGAGCAGAGAGGCTTTAAATAGGGCACCAGACCCAGGTGCCCTGAATTACTGCAATCAGTGCAACACAGACAGGACAGCCACACCCTCTCCACTGATGGGCCCACAGGGGCATCACAGTTATCTTTAATGGTTTGTGAGCTTTAAGATAATACTGTATGATACATAAAAAAAAGTCCTAACTATATCATTGATAATTGAAAATAAGTCCAAAATGATGATCTAATTTGCATTTGTAATATTGCCAAATACATGATGCCTAAATAGACATAAGGGCTGACTTTATTTGAGGGATCACAAAGATGATTGATGCATGAGCACCAAATGGTTAATAAAGGTGATTTCGCATACGCCATTAATCATATGTTATTTATCAGTGTAAACGACGGAACAGGTCACCACTTTATTTGAAGGGGCACAAACATGATGAAGTATGCTTAGTTAATCAGATCTATATGAAGAAGACATGAACATCATTAATAACTCAGAAGTCATGATGATTGAGATACCTTAGTTGATGCATTCATTAAGGTATTGTTCCTGCATTAAGTCATTAATCCTTATACATTACTGATAGTTCATGAAGTACTACATGAATGAATTCTTGCTTTTTCATGCATTAAGTCATGCATGAATTCATGATGATTCATGTACCCTTACCATAAAGTGTTAACTTAAATTGTACTTAGGGGGATTAATACCCAGCAGACATTATGACGGAAGAGGTTTACATTTGGTGGGCCAACAGTAGCCTCCTGGATCATGTCCGGTAAATACCAGCTAATGGAAACACTGTCATTGTATTGGCTTGGGATTCTGGGATTCGCGTGCGTTTTGTTTTGTTTTGGTGGAACAACATAAACTAATTTTCATTTCATTTTGTTCTATAAAAGTGAAAGGAGCTGCAGATTCAGGTGATGATTCTCTGTGGTTTCGTAAACAAGTGTATGGCATGCCAATACAATCCTGAAGTTGAGTACAAGTACCTCTAACCATGTTTGTACCTGGATGCATCTGTGGATCTGTGGTTTGTCAGGATGATAAAGCTCCTCTCTGAAATACTCTGAACCTTTCAAGTGCTCCGGCTGTCAGAGACTCTGACCTTTGTGATGGATGCTCAGCTCGCCGCTGCAGCACAGTGTTGGCATTTCCGCTCAAACCTGTGTGAGATACAAATGCTCCCTCAACTGAAACTCATTATGCTGCCTTGATGAGGGATGTTATATTATGTAGATGTATTTAGTCTGTTATCTACTTAATTGTTTGCCGACAGAGGGTCATTTATATCAACACAGCTATAAAACCCTTTAACTTTAACCCCATGTTAAGCATTTATAAGCACTAAGTAAACATTTAATCCATGGCTTATAACTCACTATATTGTACAATTTCACCAGACCTCGTTATGTTGTAGGGAAAACATTTTGTAACAACTGACAAACCTTTATATTTTGCATACGTTGCTAGAAACATACTTGTGTTTTTATTTAAGTCACAGTTTATAGTGCACAATTGGCTGTAACTGTAATTGTGTGCAATGTTTCATAAAACAAAAACAAACAGAAACAAATTCCTTAGTATTTCTAGATATTAAAATAATCAGTGGAGGCTTATTTATAACAACGTTTTATATATTTTGAAACTATTTCAATGATTATTGTCATTTTATTGAATAATTATTTTCACATGCAAATACTCAAATACGACACATATAAAAATGCTCACTGTCAGTTGCTAATGGTTCAAACAGTAAAACATTCTGTTGTTTGTATAATTGTTCAACAAAGATTAGAACTTGCTGTGAAGAAATGAACTTCCCGTTTATAGTACTTATTGTTTGTGTGTGGGTAACTTCAGAGAAACATTTCTGAGATAAGCTTTCACCTTCAGCAGCTCTGATAGCTGCATGTTTGTTTTACGGCACTTCTGGTAAAAATACAAATAATAATTTGTTTAAGAAGTCCTAGATTTCTTAAATCAACTGTGACATCCGCTGTGAAAAGATTTAGAAAATAATTTTTTTTAATAATGCTTCGGGCCATTCGTGAGGGGCATCTTAAGCCATCGTATGACCGCCGGTGGAGTTTCTCAGGCTCCGGCAGCAACTTCGGGAGCGGTGGCAACATATTTGGCATGACAAAGCATTGCCGAAGGACCTTGTGAAGGTTCATTTTCGTGTTGACTTCGGGTGTCCATTTTGCCCTTCGTAAGGCATTCGTGAGGGCATCGTAAGCCATCGTATGACCACCGGAGGAATTTATCAGGCTCCGGCAGCAACTTCGGGAGCGGGGACAAAAGCATGCCAAAGATTTTGCCACCGCTCCCGAAGTTGCTGCCGAAGCCTGAAAAACTCCGCTGCTCACCTGCAGCTCCTCCCGCTGTGATGCAGCGGTGAACCGAGCAAAACACACACTTCAAGTCAGATCATCGCCCTTAGCTATTTTAATTACCTCTCAAACTACCTAAACTAGTTATAAATATGTTTATTTTTACTGTCGGCCGTGTCACTCATGGATCAGCTGCATGAGACAGACACTGACGCTGTCAGAAGAGAGGGAGGAAAAAGAGAGGCTCCGTGTATTTTATATATAGTCGTTATTCATTTGTTTTAAAGCTCAATAAATAACAAAGAAGACCTTTGACCGGCACTGATGTTGCTACGATCAGAGCCGAATTTGAACATTTCCTTTATCGTGTGTCCATCGGGTTGTTTTATTGCACAACAAAATCATGTAAACATATTATGTAAATAACCCAATTTGTGTTCTGTGAAACTGAAAAGGATATAATATATTATTTTGAAGGCGAGTTGACAGGATGTTGTTGTTGCTATGGAAACAACACTACGGAGAAAACTTAATATCTTCTACATATAAAGACGGATAAAGTAAAGAACAAAGTCTGATAATATCAGTACAGTATCATAGTACTTTAACATAATTGTTTTTGTAACTTTCGTTGCAGTTGTATGTCTTAAATGTAATGTAAATGTTGCCTTCGTGTGTGGTTCGGGGCCATCTTCGTGCGAAGTTCACAAATCCATATTCGTGTGTCCATCGGGTGTCAATTTCGGGACAGTTTGACGCGGGCTTTAACAGGGGACAGCAGCAGCGTCTTGCTTTTAAAGTCAAAGCAGAAAGATATTGATCAGTCTGATTGTTTGCATTCAGATATTTTGGCTTTGTCGGTCACATGACCTGCACTGATTGTTCTCCCCTCGTGTCATTCAATGGAAATGAAGACAGACGAGTATGCCACCCAGGCTCAGGTTCAGAACCTCAATTTACAAAGTGAATAGATTTCCTCCCTCAGAGACAGTTGAAAGGCCTGAAGTTGATTAATGAGGACACTTTAAATAAAATACAATGCAGATTTCAGACTTCAGGGTGTTTGAGATGAGAGAATTGATTTCTCTGCAGCATTACAGCCAATGTTACAGCTGCTCTTTACTGAGGGTTTGGCTCAAAAGAGATGTATTATCTGCGCCAGTCGCATGCTGTAGTTTTTTTGGAACCATCTCGCACCCTGATAAAATCCAGCTGTGATTTAATGCACTACTACTTGCATGCTACTTGTTTTTTGTATCATTCTCTGTCTTTCCCATTGCATAAATTAGCATTTATCCCGAAAGATACAGTTAACAGTATCAGATCACTGTAACAGAGAGGTAGCTTACTAATATTCCAAACTACCGAATCAAAATCAGGCCAAGAACGTGTGGTGGAAAAATAAATAAAATACATTAAAAAATAATAACGGAAACTAAATATACAGAAATAATTTAAAGCCTTGATCTGAGCTGTTGTTATCTAGTTTTTATTCTATCATTTAGTATTTGTTTATGCCCATCTGTCTTTCAAACATTTTCACTTGAGAAGAGAAAATGTTGTGTCTTTGTTGCGGCAATGTGCTGCTGTTTTATTTGTTTCCGTTTGATTTACGACAATGATCTCTGGGTTTTGTCTTCCGCTGGTTTCCATGGTGATCCAGATTTTCAAATGTAATCTTATCAGTACAGGAATTGGAAGATATTGAGAAAATGATTGATGTGACAGTGTGGTAAATTCAAAGAAACAACTGTGGTCCCATAAAAAGACACACAGCACATTTGTTGATTTGCCTATAGGTTGTTGTTTTTTTCATGTGCGTTTTAAATTGAGCTCCAGGAATATTATTTATAATATGATTATAGACTCTACCGCTGTCGCCACCGAAGTGACAATAACCCTCCAGGCGCTTTGTTTGATGAACTCAATGAGCACACGGCCTATGTGTGTTTTTCTCGCTGTTGATTTTCTCACAGCAACATTAAACATTTGGGGGAAGAAAAAAAAGAGATGGTCGTATATTTATTCTGAAATGGTGCTCGTGCTGCTTTTATTGTCATGATATTCAGTTGTCTATGGCTGTGTGTAGTTAATGAAGAGTGAAATGGACTGTCCTCTATATGCCTCTATATTTTGCAACATTAGTTTATACTTATACTGTAGAAGTATAAAACAGTGTTACGCTACCTTTCATGGTTATTTTTCGACATAAGATAATAAAGAGATAGTTTGTATTTTTTGAGATGGGGGTTGTAAGAAGTACTTATCAAAAGTCAGTGTAATACCTACAGTAGACAGGCATCAACCCAGTTAGCAAAAACCAACAAGAGTACCAGTAGGAGGTAAAGCAATGTAGTGCTGTGTGGGGCAGCAGCAAAACACATTTTAACTACTTAAAATGTTATCAGTTTAAGTTTATGCTAGATTGAGAATATTTCCAACACTTTTCCTTGCTCTCAGATTTTCTGTAACTGTAGCCGTTATCTATGATATCTCCTGAAAGGCATCAGACTCCAAAGAGAAAATCAGTAATGTCACCTTAATTTGTGTTATTGTGTGACTTTGGTGAATCAGAATGAACATTTAAAAACTGAAGTCTCACAACAACACAAACTGATCAGCGCATGAAACTTTGGAAAACGACATGTTGCCACAGTGTTTGAGTGTGTAAAATACAGCTTAATGTGTTGCTATCAGCTGCTATTGGCTAAAGCTAACCTGGCTAGAACTTGGTTTTCAGACTTGTTTTACTGCTTTAAAGCTCACATTTCTGACTTATATTCCAAAAGGAGCCATTAACCTTTCACTACCAAGTTTTAAGTCAAAGGTATTGCTGATTGGTATCAACATTTGATCTGTTAATAAGAGTGTGACATGTTATCAAGCATTGTTTTAATGTAAGCTAGGCTAATTTAGCTCATGGTAACGTTTCGCGGAATTAACGTTATAACAAAATATGATTACCTTGACTGCAAACACCTAATTGCATGCTCATCAGGTGTAAAGTACATAATACAACATATAACCAAGGAGTGCTTGTCTTCACTCCTAAATCCCCTTTTATAATATCTCAAGACAAATTGGCAAGCCAGCTACAATACTATCTGAATACAAAGTGAATCCCAAATCAACACATCAAACAGTCATTTTAACAGCGTCCTTAAAACAAAAACAAACCCTGAAAAATCACACAATCAGCCAACATATTGTTATTCAAAGCTTGTTGCACCAAAGTGTCACTTCATGCCTTACACGGTTTCTCTTTATTTCAAACTGATAGGTGTGTTACTCTCTAGTGTGTCTGATTGTAATTGCCTGTTTATAAACCATGAAACTGAGAATATTTAAGACTTTTTATATAAAACACATTATACGGAATATAGGCCTATTATCTATTCAGAAAATAAAACACAGCTCTAACTGTATATATTAAGTTAAGACAACCTTTCAAGTTGAAAGTCATCGTTTGCAATATAAATGCAAAATTATGAGATTATCTTCATGTTTTTCGTTCATTTATTCTGGTTAACTTGAGATAGGCACTTTTATCAGATGCTTATTTCTCACACCGTCTGTTAGTTGTATTGTTAATACAAAAAATACAATAATTATTAAGACAAAATAGGCCTCTTTCACCACAGAATTAAATTATAGTAAATTGTCAGAAAGGTAAAATTACTGTTTTATTTGTCTAAGGACACATTAGTGATGTCCATAATTTCTACTTAAATGGAGCTGATTTACTGCCATCTTTTTCCACATTTGTACACAGCACCGCACACAGTGAAATGAAGACTCTGCAAGTTAACCATCCTATCACTGGCAGCTTTTATATGTAAAAACGCCTGGGGAGCATTGTGGGTGTCTGTCACCTTGCACCTCGGGGCACCTCAACAGTGCCCGGAAGACAAAATGGCCCCTTTGTTCCCGGTTACTAAGCCACGTTCCTACTGTGGTTATTTTTAATTTATACTTTTGATGACATGTTATATTCGTATCGTCCTTGTGTGGTGTGAACTCTTACCTGTCCTATCCTGTGTTTCACTCTTATTGCTGTTCCACTATGACTGAATTTCCCAATCGGCATTAAGAAAGGTTTAGCTATGTTATTGTACCTTGAAACTATTCCAGAAGCATGTTTCATCTGTAAAAGACTTGAGCCAACTCAAATCAAATTTCGCTTAATAATTCATCCGTGTTTCTGCACCCCCGCAGCGCAGAGGAGAGTTGCCGAGCTGTCTGCTACTGACACTGATGTCAGTATTCTCATGCATTCTGGGTACACGCCGGATGAGGGTGTTTTATCTTTTCTACACAGATAGCTGTCAGTTTTAAAGTTTAACAGTTTCAAGTCGATCAGAGTGACAGTGGGATGTAAAGGAAATAATTCTAGATAAAACTTTATAGCTGGCCATGGCCACCCTGGCTAATATATAAAAATAAATAAAAAAAGATTATGAAAAAAGGCTAGTTATTTTTGCAATTTTCTAAATTAAAATGCCTGTGTGAATCTGCTGACGATTGTGCCAGCTTTTAAGAGGTCGTTTAGCAAACATTAGTCTATACAGCGTCTCTCCCCTGTGTGTTCTCAGTTCATATTACCAGAGTGCTGCTGGGTTGATCATGAGATGTCAATTATCAGCCTCGCCCACGTGTGGGAACACACACTGTTTAATTCACCTGCCGTGTCAAAAGGAACAAATATAGCTGCTGTTGTTAAATCAATCTACCAACAAACATCCATCTTCACCCGATTTTAATTGTTTCCTTTCAGGCTCATCATTTCCTATCCACCTGTTTCCACTCAGTGTTTTTTTGTCCTTCGAGTGTTATCTTTGTCTAGTTCCTGTGTTTGTCATTACAGTATTTTCTTATGTTTATTCCTCAGTTCTTTCAGCAGAGCTTCAATAAATCAGGGCAAACAGTGCATGTGTGTGCAAGCATTTCCTCTCATTTCAACATCACTACCCCCATGAGCACATGTATTACATCATGTTGGCGAATTACTTCGTCACCACTATCATACATCTAAAATAGAAATGGAAAAACTGGAAAAGAAAAGTAATTTTTTGCTTTTTGATCACTTTTTTTTTTACACAATATGTTTATTGGTATTTTCTTATTGAACAACAATACAAGTACATCACAAACACATACAGTACACACATACACACACCCTCCCATTGCACCAGTATTAAAAGCATAGGCCTAGAAATTAAATAAATAAAACAGAAATAATTTCACAGTTTCTTTTCAGAGGCAGTCCAGATTCCCGTCCCTCATAATGTGCATATATGGCTCCCAGAGCTGAACAAAGTCTTTCCGCTTGCCCTTAGCGATGTAAGTCAGTCTTTCTAGGCCAACACTTCCAGAAAGTTCCTTCAACCAAATCCTCAGAGATGGGGCATCCGTACATTTCCAACATAAAGCGATAGCCCTCCTGGCTTGAAGATGGCCAAAATCCAGAAGCTTGGTTTGTTTTGAAGTCTGTTAGAAGTTCTTTGGATATATTCCAAGTACACAAAGTGTGACGTTCAAAGGGACATTAATGTTAAACATCTCTGACAGACACCTAATAACATCCTTCCAGAATATTTGAATTTGTGGACATTCCCAAAGACGATGAAAAAAGTTCCTTTCTCTTCCAAACACTTAGAGCAGACATCTGGAATATTGGCAGACATATGATGAAGTTTGACAGGAGTTATGTACATTCTCATTAACCATTTATACTGAAGTAATTTGAACCTAGTATTTATTGTCTGACTTTGTGCTTTTAGGCAAGCAGCATTCCAATCTTCCTCATCAATATCCTCTTTTATATCCGTTTTCCATGCACTTAATTTATCTAATTTTGATCACTTTTAATTAAGTTGCAATCTGTTTAGGGTCTGTTGCAGTGAAAATTGTTTTATTTAAATGTGTTGTGAGTCTTTCTGCATATCATATTTAAATAATACAACTTTCAAGGGATGCAATAAGTCTTGAATAAAACAGAACTTAATAACAACTTAAGTACAATCACATGATTTTTTCCAATTATTTTAAAATGTAAAAGATTAAACATGTAATAATGTATTTTTGATTCACCATGAATCAACGACTAATTTGTGTTTGTTGGTAGCAGTACTTGCAACTTCAGCCTTTAGGTTTATGTTTGAAATGTTATTGATAAATTATACAATTAAGGATCTCTACCACATGCATTAAAAGTTATTACTTAACACATTTTCCAAAAATTCAGGTTGAAAATAAAAAACAAATATCAAAACACTATGTAACACTAACAGTCAGTTTGTACAGAAAGTGCATGCAATTTGAACCAAAATGTCCCTTAAATCTATTCAATCATATCCGCAAAAACCAAACAAGTTGGAATGTGCAACATGATATGTGTTCTTGAAGTCAGCAGCACTTCGGCATTGTAAGTATTGTGTGCAGGAACATCTCATCTTGTCCTTCGAAGGCAAAGATGTGTTTTCATTGCAGCCTTTTCAGAGATCCACCATGTATAGAAGTGTAGAAGACTTTACAGCAGCTAATTGATTTTCTCCCTCCAACAGAGCAGATGGGCGGGAGCTGAGACATCAGGAGGATAATATCGGCTGAGAGATCCACGGGTGTCGCCTCACTTTCCAGGGATGGAGATGACGGATGAGACGTGGGAAAACGGCAGCCTTGCCAGCCCCTCGCCGGGACTCCCCCTGTTCCTGCTCATGTTCAACAACAGCGATCTGAATTTTACGCTGTTCAACGACACTAACTCCACTGCTGCGCCCATCTTCTCGGGCACCAGCGTGGCCGGGGTCCTCATACCGCTCATATACATTATCGTGTGTGTCATCGGCCTGGGTGGAAACACTCTGGTGATTCACATTGTGCTGCACTACTCGAAGATACAGTCAGTGACCAACATCTACATCGTCAACTTAGCCATCGCCGACGAGCTCTTTATGCTTGGTTTGCCTTTCCTGGCGGTGCAGAACACGATGCAGTCGTGGCCATTTGGCTCCTTCATGTGCCGCCTGGTGATGACCGTCGACTCCATCAACCAGTTCACGAGCATATTCTGCCTGACAGTGATGAGCATTGACCGATACCTCGCCGTAGTGCACCCCATTCGCTCATCAAAGTGGCGCCGACCTCAAGTGGCCAAAATGGTGAATGGCACCGTGTGGGCTCTTTCATTTCTCGTCGTTATGCCTGTGGTAATCTTTGCCAACATTCAGAAGGGGGGTGGTACGTGTAACATCGACTGGCCCGAACCGGCGAACATATGGAGCGCGGCTTTCATAATTTACACCTTTACAATCGGATTCTTCTGCCCTCTTCTTATCATCTGCCTGTGCTACTTGCTCATCGTCTTTAAAATCCGGAGCTCTGGAAAAAAAGTCCATGCCACCTCCACCAAACGGAGGAAGTCTGAGAGAAAGGTGACGCGCATGGTTGTGATTGTCGTCGCCGTTTTTGTGTTCTGTTGGCTGCCCTTCTACGGCCTTAACATCATCAACCTGCTCGTGTCCCTGCCCCCTGAGTACCATGGGCTTTACTATTTTGTCGTTGTGCTTGGCTACGCCAACAGCTGTGCCAACCCTATTGTCTATGGCTTTCTATCAGAAAACTTCAAGAGGGGTTTCAGGAAAGCCCTGTGCCGCTCCACAAGAAAAGTGGAGAACCATGAGTCAATGGAGCCTCAGCCGGAGCGGAAGGAGGGCAGGGCGGGGCTCAAGCCCAGGGAGAGCCTGAGAAGGGGTCTCAGACAAGTGGAGTACGAAGAAGTGGAAGACATCTCGGAAATGACTGAGATCTACAGAATCGGCCAAAACGGCAACAGCAGCTCTCAGCCTGAGAGCACACAGCCGCTGTTGTCCGATAAAGCAGCAACTCCGGGAGCAACGGATCTGTCAAGCCCGGACAGGAGGGGCAAATCTGGGGACGTGAAGGGAAACGATTCTGCCAACGGCTCCACACTGACTGTACCGTTACTTCTCAATGGAAACCAAAATGGCAGCGTTAAACCTCTGCCAGAGGACGACTTGGAACAGAGCGCTTCACTGTAAATAAGCTACTTATAGTGCAAAATAAGGGCCGTATGTAACAGTATTAAGAGACAGTTTGTATAAAAGAATACACATATATATATATATAAAGTAAGCTTTAGAAACACTCAGATGCAGCTAGTGTTTTTTGAATGAATGGACTCTAAGTTCCTTTAACATTGAGTTAAAGTTTTACCAAGATACAAAGTGTATCCCTGTATATATTGTGTACATATGCATGAATATGAATGTACAAAGTTGTGCCTTTATCACTTCTACTACTACCAACTTTTTTCAAATGTAACTTGTTGGTGCCTGTACTTGTAGCCTTTTAATTCTATAATGTGACAAGATTCTGCTGAAACTTGACTGTTTTTAAGCTAATGTCAACCATGGCATGGCTAACACCTTTATTCACAATAGGAATCACATGCCTGCAATCCCATCTTTTACTAATTATGTGTATAGGAAACACAGGGTTATGGGGCACCCAAATATTGCTAGCATTGTGTTTGTAATTTCAAAGAAGCTTGTGTAGGTAGATGGATGTATAAAGCGTGGGTGAGGTTGTGGCAACTTGGCTGGTATGTTCAGTAACATTGGGCGTATGACAGCAACAATTTATTTATTGATTTTCCCAAATCACCAAACTCTCTTAAAAGGCCTTGATGTAACTGTTCATTTTAGCCCGATAAAGGAGATTTCCCTTATCATTTTAGGCATAGAGTTTTACTGACCAAATGTTTCCTTATTATGGAAATGAAAAATATAATTTAGTTATGAAATGTGTGGTATAAAAACATAATTTTCCAAGAGATGTGTTTAAATGCCTTCACTTGATACAGAGTTCTCATTATGAACAGAAGCTTTTATGTTAATGACTGACATCCAGATGTTGATCCTGATGTTTGGAAATTAATTTTAATTATAGTGTTGTTGCTGAAATGTGGTGACTGTTGTAAAGGTTGTTGTGCACAATAATAGGTTAGCACTCATCTTGTAGCACATTAAAAGCTTAGACAATACATGTTGTTGTTCTGATTGCAGATCAAGATGGACTGAAAAACACATGTCATAGAAAACATTTTGCTTTAATTAATTATATTGATTTAAAAAGATTAAAAAACACATAATTTCCTGCATACAATACAATATAATACAATTCATACCTGCACTACAACATATAATATAACAGGTATTTCTAAAACAAATTATTTGTAATAGCCTTATTTGTAACATTGTCCGAAATTAAAAGTTAATAATAATTTTCTTATCAGAAGAAACAAGGGTTATACTTAATTTGGCTGATAAACTATTTTAAGAATGTCCGTTTTCATGTAAAACAAACATTTACAGTTCATTATTATTCTTTATCATACACATTTAAGGACTCCAGGCTACATTGGCTGATGCCTGACAAACACAAATCTTTTTTTTAAATAAATAATGAACAAGAACGCATTTTGAAAAATGGTTACAATCAAAAGCAGAATAATTTGTAATATTGTTTTTTTAATTGAAAAGTTATTTAAGAAAAAAAGGGTTTTCTTAGGAGATCCACAGAGCTTCATTTTAATCTAGGTGACATGGCTAACTTTATATTCTCAGATTATTGGTATATTTTGTTTTACTTTGCAAGTTTAATGTAGTATTTCTTGTCCTAGTACTTTACCTGAGTTTTCTAAGTTTATGTTATTCTGTTCTTGTTCTCCACTCAACTCTACACAATTAAATTAATATGTAAAGGTTAAGATACACCTTTAATTATCCTCTCAGGTAAAGGTATCTACCAAGCACATATAAAGTAATTAAAATAAGTTCCACTTTTTCCAGCAGCGACATTAAAGTGAAGAGCACATAACAAGTCTAAAAATACTTTTACTGAAGTGGGCCGAGCTGCATAATGAGTGCTTTTACTTGTGTTGCTTAAATCTTATTTTGATGCTTATACCAGCATACTTTTACACTATGTTAATGGTCCTTTTGACTTATTAAGTAAAGGTTCTCCGTCATCCACCACTTTTGGCACATTTTACTGTGACATTTACATTTATTGACAACACACGTTTTTAAAAAGATATTATACTCTCCACCATTCATCAGAAACTGTCCTCACAGCCGTTCATTCATGAGTGTGAACCATAGACTGTATATAGGTGTGAACCATGGTGTGAACCCACCACACGTACATTGAGCAGGCTGTATACAGTGAACCGGGGTGTTACTGTGTTGCTGCTGTTCTTCAGCCCACGCTCCCCTCCTGCAAAGATATGTTGAGGAGGAGCATCAGATCTTCATTAAAGGCACATTAAAAAAAGATTTGTTTGGCTGTCTTTTATTTGCAAAGCCCTCCGGAGGGGTTTGGCGATAACGGAGATTTGTTGCGATTGTTGAGCTGTTTGCTCTTCTCTCTGCATGTAAGATGTTTGTGTGTGTTGTTGATCTATAAATATTGAGCTGTGGGTTCCCAGACTCCCCTCGGCGATAACCCACCTGTGCTAACAGCACACAGCGAGGTGATAGTCAGCCGGTGACTCAGCATGCTTCCCTGCCCACAGAAACACACCCACTCACAATATGGTCAAGTTAACGCGAATAGATCATTATTCACTTTTTTTGTCAGGAGAAACCATGGAAACTCCTTGCAAAAACGGCATACCGGCCCTTATTGAACATTAATGCTTCCCTTTGGGGTGGGATTACAAGTCTCATCTTATTATGGGGCACATAAGTGAAGTGTATCAGGTGCAAGTGGAAATTGAAATCTTAATGGAGAAGTGAAAATATTGGCAATTAAGTCCAATGGTCAAAAAATAAATAAATATTGAGAATAAATGTAACGTTAGGGCATCTACTGAAAGTTTAATTTTTTCTGCAACATTAAGACGTTTTCCCCTTGAATTGCAAAATGTAAAAAAATGTCTCATCTGCAGAAGGTATGCCTGGCCCTGATACTTTCACATTCAAACACACAGTGATTTTAATTAGCACATGTTATTAGGAAGCATGAGGAGTTTCATCCCACTGGTCTTTACTTTTATCCCTCACTGAATTTTGAATTGTGGTTCTTGATTTAAATGCAGGAAGAGTTTCCCAACACACACACAACCTCATAAGGAATTAAAACGATTATAATTTGTATTTTTATTCTGTTGGATGCAGGTTGATTTTGTACATCAAATACACTGCATTGTGTTCATTTGTTTGTTTTTCTCATAATTGTGCCGCTCCAGTTTTAATATTTTGTTGCTTATGGTGTTTTTTTTACCTTTGGACAGAGCCATGCTAGCTGTTTCCTCGTTTCCAATCCTTATGCTAATCTTAGCTAACTGGCTTCTCATTTGAAGAGGCCCCATTATGCTTTTGGGGTCTTCCCTGTCCGGTAGTGTGTTCTATAGGTTTTTGTGCATGTAAAGGGTCTGCAAAGGCTAAATCCCAAAGTTTCCTTCAGAGGGAGTTTCTCTCCCTCACCCTGCCTGAAATTCCTCCATTGGACTCCTTTGTTTACTTCCGTAACATAGGGACATCACTATGTTACCCTCACGCTTCTATTGGCTAGCACTCCAACACATTGTACGTGATAGGCTAAGGGGCGGGACATCTCTAGAACTAAAAACTAAAAGCAAGTTTTGTGTTTGCACACAGGACTTTTACCTTTAGCCAATCACTTAAACAAGTGAAATAATGACTGTAACATTAATTCGATGTAATATATTATAGCAGGTTGCCTTTATTATGGAAAAAAAATAATGTTATAATCAGCAAGGCGGTAAACCCAAAGTACAGTTAAGGCTGATGAGAATTTTAATATTTTTACAGGTGTTGGAATTTTCCAAAGTATTTAACCTGTTGAAAGTTTCATGGGACTAAAACGGTGATTTAAGCACCGGCTCATCTCAAACTCCTCTTACTGTCGACCTGTAAATGTGACGATGTACAAAATCCAGAAATGATGAGTCATCAAGATACATAATGAAGCAGGTTCTGCACACGCTGCGAATACCATCTGCAGTTTGCTCCAAAGATCCCTGAAGGACGACATGTGGGTGTGTTTGATATGAGTCACAATGCAGCTGTCAGGTAATGATGCAACAAAGGACATTTCAAAAATGGAACACAAAGATAATTTTAGCTGTCAGTTAAGGTCAGTGGTTTGTTAAGGTTTAAGAGAAGAGATAATTGCAAAGGTTGAATAAGACCAGATGTGCAAAGATGGCAGAATCATTCATCATCAGACAACCAGTTCCCTGCAGTGGATCTGCACCGCATGGAAATCAATCACACACACACACACACACACACACACACACACACACACACACACACACACACACACACACACACAATGTGTATTTATATCTAATATTTAGAACATAATAAAGACATTGGATTTCCTTTGCAGCGTCTTGAACAAAGTTTGTTTCTAAAAGTTGTCAAAAACATTGACAATTTACCCTAAAACATGTTTGGACTGATGTCCCACCTTTTCCAACCCATGCTGACATGCTGAGGGTATTAAACTACAACTATGAAAGATAAGTTAAAACAAGTTAATAAACACATTTACAAAAATGAATATTATCATAAATATACAACAAATATAATAATTTTATAAAATTATTTTGAAACCATTCACCGGCTGTGAAATAGTACTGCATTGAGTGTTCAGCGCCCTCCTGTAGTCATGCTAGAAACTGCAATAGTACATCCAAAATAACGAATAACGGTTACAATATGAGTATAATTTATTTTAATAATAACATCTAGAACCAATTATTGGAATAATTATTTCAATTGTTATTTAAAGCATAACAACAACATTTTGGTTTTGGTAAAAACTGTGGTACTGAGTTGTTTTAAAGGAGACATGTCATGCTTTTCTGGTTACTACCCATCCCCTTGTGTGTTATGAAGGTTTTTCTGCATGTAAACGGTTAAAGTACACCCTTAAAGTACACCCTGTAGCGAGTAAAACTCTAAAACAGAAAATACCTCCCAAAAACGCCTCGTTGGTGAAACGTCATCATCCATTTGATTCTTCCGGATACGTGCTTACGTAAGCACGTATCCGGAACTAAATGGACCAATCCGTGGAGCCGTTATGTTACGTCCGCGGAGCCGTTACGTTAAGCCCCCGCTGATTGGTCCAAATTGACCAATCCACGGACTTCCTCACACACACACAGTGCAGGCAGCTCTGCTGATTTCTCCTCCCTGGCTGCAGGCTGATAACAGACAGTTGGGATTGCGGCGAAATTCTCTCTGCAGACCCATTCTCACAGCGTTCATCAACCTATAAACCTTTTTCTTACTCAATATCAAGCCACACATATTGTTTTTACTTCGGCTGTGACTTTGTGTGTGCTCAGGATGAGTTTGGCTGTGTTTGGCTGTGTATCGCTAAACAAGGAAACAACACCTCCACGGAGCTCAGCGCGATTCACAACGTACCGACCAATCAGAACACACTGTGCTCACAGGGAGGGTGGGGGCTGGAGCTATTGGAGCTACCACGAGCCGTTAAAGGCAGAGAGTGAATACACGTAGTTTACAGAGATGCTGTATGAGAAACCAATGTGAGTTTGGAAAATTGCACAATATAAATCTATTTTAGTAGACCTCAACAATGGAATTATGATCAGTGGAAATGGCATGTCTCCTTTAATAACAGTTTTATGTTTATCATGGAGGTTTGCTGGCCTCAAGCGGTCACACTATGGTACTACAATTAACATGAGCATCAAGTTAGAGAGCGTAGTATAGTACATCCGGTGAACTGTCAAAATAAAATCAACTATAGACAGAGCGGTAGTTGCGCACTGTGACCACCGGAGGGCAGTATTTCAATTAAATTCAACATTTTTTTATTGGCATGTCATCTGAAAGACAATACAAATAATTTAACCGAATAATAATATTTATATTATTAATAATAAAACAATTATAAATAATGATAATAATATTAATAACAATAAATGAGTAAGTAATATAATTAATGAATAATTGAACCAGGGATGATATAAATAGTATAGAATGTATTCTATACACAACAACAGAAAATGTACAGATACTGAAATACTTAATAATAACTTAACATACTTACAATAACTTAAAGACATGTTTATTGTAGGGGATATATATATATATATATATATGCAAAATAGCTAATGATTTGTAAAAATAACTGGTTAGTAGCCTACATTTATACAAGTCAATTTGCTACAGGTTTGTTTCCCTTGTTGTAGCAGTAAGAGACAGTATATCAACACGTCTTTCAATCTTTTGAATTCAGGGGAACTTTTTACACCAATGTGTTAAAGTGTTGTCAACGTATAATATCCATGGAGATAATATCATTATAATCAGCATTACGACTGCTGCACTCGTAACACCACAGGAAGTAGCAGCCAGTTTCTGCTTTACGGCAATTTGCCACTTCCTTTCACACCGGCGCTCCGTCGGGCATTTACACCATTCGAGGACCGGCTGGATTAAAAGTCCGATTGGGTGTAACATCATTAACGGTATGAGTACAGTAAAACATTATCACACAGTTTAGAAACGAACGTTTTCAGTCGTGTTTTAAGATAAACCCTTGCTGTCGCTTTTTATTTGTTTAAGGCCTGAACACACCCGTAGCTTAGCATAGCTAGCGGCCACCTGGCGATATGACTAGCATGTAGATTCGTTAGCTCACCGAATCATGGGTTAGGGAAAATAAGAACCTTTACCAGAAGAAAGTTTGGGTTTCATTCTTTGATAATTCAATTAGTTATTTCCCTTAAATGTGCCTCGTCCTTCAATCGAAATGTTTCATATAACCAATATATATATACCATGTTATGTGTTACCAATGTTACGCTTCAAGTGAAGATAATGCTAAGATAATGTTAGCTAACGTTGCCAGATGTCAGCTGATCGATAAAAGATGCTGCTACAAATGTAAAAAATATAAATGGTGGAAGTAATGAGGTACACTAACACTGTTACTGTACTTAAGTACACGGTCTAGATGCTTGTACTTGTCTCCAATGTACACATTAGGGCCTCTGCGATATTATTCGAAAAACCTTCATACTGATAAACGCAAAAATTGTACATTTTATCGAACAATAAACATTCTATTCATGCTCTAAATGCTATTATCTTTTTTATTTTGGTGTAATATCTTATGGTTTTGTCATTGGTGCCACTTTTAAAATGTGGAACACAATAGATTATATTAAGAATGACTAAATAATGATTTAAATGTAATCGGCACCATTACCTATAGAGGAAACTGTTGAAGCTTAAGCTGCTCGTTTGATAAATATACGTTTCCTGTCTAACAGTACCACCGTGTTGATGGGTCAATGAGGACTAGCCCACTGTGCAAGCTGATCAGTGCCTGCCTATGTGTTTTAGTGCATTGCTGGAGAACCCTGTGCTGCTCATTTCCTGAGACCCTGTGCTTGTTAACACTTGTATGCTATGTACTGTATTTATTTATCTGGCAATCATTTAATGAAACTATGGTTCACAGAAATGTCTTCTCCACTCCGACTTCAGGTCATGGCGAAGTTCAACGCCCCCGTGATCCAGGACAATCCGTCCGGATGGGGTCCCTGTGCGGTCCCAGATAAATTTAAAGACATGCCCTACCAGCCTTTCAGCAAAGGAGACCGTCTCGGAAAGGTTTGTTTTTTCACATAAAAGAAAGTGTTTCACTCTAAGAAGCAGGTGGTTTTCAGTCTCCTCACAATGCATTTCTCTCGGTCAGGTTGCTGACTGGACTGGAGCGACTTATCAAGACAAGAGATACACAAGTGAGTAAAACTGCTGTCCCGCCAAATGTACCTCCACCTAACTTTCAATAAAGTGTTTTTCACTTCAGATGTTAGGAAAAACAAAAGTTGATTTCTCATGTGTATATATTTTCTTCAGATAAGTATTCCTCTCAGTTTGGAGGCGGTAGTCAGTACGCCTACTTTCACGAGGAGGACGAGACGAGCTTCCAGCTGGTGGACACGGCCAAGACGCAGAAGACCGCCTACCAGAGGAACCGCATGAGGTTTGCTCAGGTAAGGCAGACCGCAGGAACATTGAATGTTGCCTCGTGTATTAAAATGTAAGGGTTGTGTATTATATTTGAACCGGCCCATAACATGATGTCTTTTTGTGTCAACAGAGGAATATGCGCAGGGAGAAAGATCGCAGGAACATGACTCAGTTCAACATGCAAACACTCCCCAAGAGCGCCAAGCAAAAGGAGAGGTGAGAAATGTACAACGTTAGCTGATGTTATTGTTGGAAGAATGATCCCGTTATGGTATTAACCTCCCATTTGTTTTTCTTGCAGGGATCGTATGCGCCTGCAGAAGAAGTTCCAGAAGCAGTTTGGTGTCCGTCAGAAGTGGGACCAGAAATCCCAGGTTTCGATCGGTTATTCCAATTTGTTACTGCATTAGAGCTGCGAGCGCTACTCATTGGTCGATTGATCGTTTATCAGCCTTTATTTTAATAGTGTGAATCGTTGTTTTTGGTGTCAAATTGTTAATGGCAGAACATTTACTTCATTTCTTTGATACATTTTGAGGGGGGAAAGCCTATTGGTCCTTCTGTGTAGGGCTTTGTCAACATGGGTGTTAACATTTGTTCTTCCCATACCACCTCCCCCCCTCCCATTCAACCCTTCTATCCTTCCATACCACCTTTCTCCCCCTCTTGTTTCTTCCTCCTCTGTGCACATACACTTTGAGGCCCAGCTGAAGCCCCGAGACTCCTCTGTGGAGGTGAGGAGCGACTGGGAGGTGAAGGAGGAGATGGACTTCCCCCGACTGATGAAGATGAGATACAACGAGGTGGCTGACCCTGAGGACATGTAAGTCTCCTTTTCTGCACTTTTGATTCTATTTCAACACGTTTTTTTCTGCAGATTAAAATTGGGTGGAGTATTTTACAATTTGTAGAATTCCAGTGGTAAGATTTGTTCTGACTTCTGTTGTGATAAGCTTTTCAAAAAACATACATTTCCCTCTGGTCAAAAACTGTTAGCCCTTCCAATTGCTGCACACAGAGGGTTATTTACAGGATGTTTTGCCCTAAGATTGTCAGTCTGCTAGCATTACAAAATGTTCTATGGAAAAAATAACCTAATCTGATGAATCCATTTATTTAAATTTTAGGATTTTGTTTAAAGATTTTAAAATCTTTTTTGAGGTGATATGACAGACACACAATTTTTTTTATTATTTTTTGCAGTGAGTGCTGCGGGGCTTTGGAGCACTACGATAAGGCCTTTGACCGGATCACCACCCGCAATGAGAAGCAGCTGAAAAGCATCAAGAGGATCTTCCACACCGTCACCACCACTGATGATCCCGTCATCCGCAAGGTGCGCACATTTGACCATAACCAGCTGATACAGTAAACAAACAGTGCTTTTCTTTTACGTCAACATACATTCTCCTGTTCTCCTTCTAGCTGGCTAAGACTCAGGGTAATGTGTTTGCCACCGACGCCATCTTGGCGACCTTGATGTGCTGCACACGCTCTGTCAACTCCTGGGACATCATCGTGCAGAGAGTGGGCAACAAGCTGTTCTTTGACAAGAGAGACAACTCTGACTTTGGTGAGAGACCTACTGACACCGGGGGGTTCACAAAGATATCTCCATTTACTCCTGACAGATTTGGTTACTTTTCAGATGACAGTTTTTCCTCTCCTTGCTGTCCAGTAAAGATAACCTAGTCCAGATGTGTAAACTTAAGAATACTTTAAAAAGCTGTTTAGATCAGCTGTGAGTTGTATGGCCACAAAGCTGAGCATGGGGCAGTTTCTTCTGACAATACATCAACAGTTTACTTCTAACGAATAAGGGGTCAGATGAGAACATGATGAGACACACAGGAAGCTTTTACTCCAAAATCATTACGTTCATTTAAAGTACTAAAACTACACTTTTATGCACATTTTTTAAATAGCTTTTTTCATAATATTAATACGTTTGCTAATAATACTTGCATACTTTTAAGACCAAATGTCTTGCCGGAGTTTTACTTGTAGTAGAGTAATTTTACCGTTTTGTATTGGTACTCTTTCTGTGCTGTATTTGAACCTGCCTGTAACCGCTGCTCTCAGATCTGCTCACCGTGAGTGAGACGGCCAATGAGCCGCCACAGGACGAGGGAAACTCCTTCAACTCTCCTCGTAACCTGGCCATGGAGGCCACGTACATCAACCACAACTTCAGCCAGCAGTGTTTACGCATGGTGAGAACAAGTTCATGATGTAAAGCCCTCACCATTACCAGAGTCTCTGCTAAGCTAGTCAAACCCTTCTGTGTGCAGTGAGAGCTTTCTGTATAGTTCTAAAGGGGAAATGAAAATGTGTAATGCATTTTAAAAAAAATCAAACTGAGGTTCGAAAACTAGCATTTATTGGGCTTTAGGGCTAATATACGTTAACTTGTTTTTGTTTGTTTCATTTAATTTAGTAGTTAAAATTGTACAAATGAAGTTATGTAAAAAGGTTAAGGGATATAAGTATAATAAGCATTTGGTCAGAATAAACCTGCCTTTGTTAATATTTAAAAAGTAATTTAGATGTATTGTCTTGGAGTTGTATCCCTTAAAAAGAAATAAACTAAACTGGATTCTGTTTTCATTTGTCCAGGGTGGAGAGAGGCACAAGTTTCCTAACCCCAACCCGTTCGTGGAGGAGGATACGGACAAGAGTGAGGTGGCCTCTGTTGCCTACAGGTATGAACGCAAGATAAATAAACTATGTTTACGTACACTATATACACGCCATTGGACGCAATAACGGCTTCCTTTTTTGTTCTTTAGGTACCGTCACTGGAAGCTCGGGGAAGACATCGACCTGATCGTCCGCTGTGAGCACGACGGAGTGATGACCGGCGCCAACGGAGAAGTGTCCTTCCTCAACGTCAAGACCCTCAACGAGTGGGACTCCAGGGTAAGAGGCAGCGGGAGTTCTTTCAGGAGCAGAGGATCTGTTTGTCTCTACATGATTTAAGTCTTTTGCAAAGTCATGAGCTACTTTTGGTTTAGTTTATTTCACAAGTACCATTATGAATTAGTAAGCAAAAGGCCAGTAAGTGCCAGGATGTCCACACTGTTGGAGGACTTAATTACTGAGGACTGACTTATGATAAACAAATACAAAAGGTTGCCAAACTACAACAATCTTGTGTAAAAAGACAATTAAGAAATAATCCAGCTGCTCTGTAGTGAAATAAGAAGTGTTTTTGTTATATTTATAATAAAAATACTTACAAAACGTGTGTTAAGAAATCAAATCCTGACTCATCCTTTGAAGCATCCTATCAAGCATTAATGTCAGTTGAATTGTTGCTGATGTATCTGCTCCGTCTCGTCCTCAGAGCTGTAACGGGGTGGACTGGCGTCAGAAGCTGGACTCTCAGAGGGGAGCCGTGCTGGCCACTGAGCTGAAGAACAACAGCTACAAGCTGGCCCGCTGGACCTGCTGCGCCATGCTGGCCGGGTCCGAGTACCTCAAACTGGGGTGAGGACCATTCTATCCTACTGAATATATGGAGGAGTCTTTATGCATATCCTTCCTCTTATGAACATTTCAATTTGCACATACAAAAATGTTCTAGTCTTGAACTATCAAAAATGTTGTTATTGCGCTAAGCTGAGTAGGAAAGGTCGGTGTGCGGATGAAAGCAATGTGACGAAGTGCAAAGGAAACACATTTAGCAAATAAATGAAGAGCATCATTTATTTGTACGTTTTATTCTTATTAAATCAGAAAAACACTGCCTGAAACAAACCACTATACCTATGATACAAACTAATGTCTTAAAATAGGATTCAGTTAACTATATAGAGACAATAAGCCCAAGCTTCAGCAGACCATAGTGTGCGAGCGTGCACTGACTGCCTCCCTCTCTGTCCTTCAGGTACGTGTCTCGGTACCACGCTAAGGACTCTGCCCGTCACGTGGTGCTGGGAACGCAGCAGTTCAAGCCCAACGAGTTTGCCAGCCAGATCAATCTGAGCATGGAGAACGCCTGGGGCATCCTGCGCTGCGTCATCGATATCTGCCGCAAGCTGGACGAGGGCAAGTACCTCATCCTCAAGGACCCCAACAAGGTGAGCTACATCTCAAAGATTCCTAAAAACATCCTGTTTTTTAAAATGATCGTGAACTGTTGAGCTAATGGGTCGATATTCTGTTTTTCTTCTGTTAACAGCAAGTGATTCGGGTGTACAGCCTGCCTGACGGAACCTTCAGCTCTGATGAGGAGGAGGAGGAGGAGGAAGATGAAGAGGATGAGGAGGAAGATGGTGGTGAGATTTAGTTGCTATTGCTACATTAATGTCTCATGTTAAGTAGTTTATTTTACAGTTTGAGCTGCAGCAGGCTGATGGGTTGTAATTCTGAAGTCAAATGCTAAATGTATTTGAAAAATGTAACTCAATATAGTAAAATTGTTCCGTCCTTCGGTCATAAACCTATTATATAGATAGTGTAGAAGGGAACATTTGTATTTAATTCATTAATCTGGCCCTAGCTTGAATTATTTTCATATTTATTTTTGTATCTTTAAAAGCTACTTGGAATAAAATAAACCTGTTTTAGTACAATATCTGGTATGTTTTGTTTAATGATATTAAACTGTTTTATTTTCTCTTATTCTAGAGGAAGAGGCCTGAAGTGTGGTGTCGTCTACACAGTGACCGAAGCAATTCAACATCATACACAAACACAATTTAACCTTTGACATTCAATAAAGACAGATTGGCCTACACTTTGTTGCCCTTTTATTTTTCCAGTACAGAAGTCCAAGCAGGGGTTATAAAGCATTATTGTGACGCATATCAACAGTTACACATTAACAACATCTGTCGAAGTTGTTATTATAAAATGCATTTTACGAGATATTGCAGAATGAAAAACCTCTGCAACTCTTCTTACTCCCAGATGAAGTTCAAAGACAAATCACTGAGTCTCTCCTGCAGCAGTTGATCCACTCTTTGACTCTGAGCGGCGCTTAAGGTGTTCTTCCAGTCACCGATCTTACCTGTAAAAAAAGAAAATACTTATAAAAAAATAATGATATGTTTCTGCACAAGAGCTGCAGTTACATTATAATCAATGCTGACATTTATCAGAGTACATCTACTTTTTAACATTTACTTAAGAATTATTTTTGATATTCCTCTGCTTTATTTGAGAATTCCCGTTTTATTCTACTTCACTACATTTTGGAGGCAAGTATTGACTTTATAAAAACTCATAGGAAATAGCTACTTTTATACAAATAAAAAACACATAATTTGCCTATATAATATGATGCAGCACTGTAAATGAAATGGGCTCATACAATTACAATAATATAACATGTAAATGTTGGCGATTAAAACTAATCTATATTCTATAAGACTATGAAAATAGCCAATCTGAACACGGAGTACTTTTCTTTTGATACTTGAAGTACATTAATTTGACCCCCCTTATGTAATTCAAATTAAGTGACATTTTCAATTTGTAATGGAGTATTTTAGGATCATAGTATTTATATGTTTACTTTGAGTAAAGGGTCTATAACTTCTTCCGTCACTGGTTACGTTACCTTTGCGCATGAAGTCTGCCTTCACCTTCTCTTGTGGCAGAAACTCGTAGTTTGCTTTCACGTCTTTCTTCATGTTGTTGAAAGTAGACTTTTCCACAACTTTCGCAATATCAGCTTCACTCAGGTTCTTCCCTAAGAAAGTGCAGATCTTCGTCACTGCCGCCTTCAGGTCCTTTAAGACAAAAAACAAGTTAAAACGTTGACTAGTAATCTATTTCCATATTTTAAATTAACCGCATCTTTTATTTCATAAAACTAAAAGGATTTGGAATGCATGTCTTCCTCCCACAAAAATACTTTACAATTAAAGCAAAGACCATCTTACCAAAATCATGTCCTCATAGCTCAGGAGGAGGACGTCGTACTGGTCTCTTTTTAAATGCCACTCCCTGATGTGGTCAAACCAGGAAGATGCTCCCACTTTAAAATGGAGATGTATTTTAGATATCCCCAAAGGTAATGTGCATTTCAAAGCATTAGCACTAAAGAATTTCCCAATTAATGATAACAATTGTAAAACTAATGTTAAAAGACATCATAGTATAGTTTGACATCAGAAAGGGATGACATGTTGTATAGTATGTTTTAAAAATGGGTGTCATAGAAAAATCACATTATATTATAGCAAGAAAGTCATTAAAAAACATTGTTTAGTATGAAATGAAAAAGTATTTAATAGAAACATTGGTACCACTTTACAATAAGACTACCCTTATAAAGGATTCATAAAGGCTTTATAATTAGGTTAAACACTTTATTAATCATTAACAACCATTTATAAACCAGTTCTAACTAGTTTTCATTCATCAACACAGGCTCACTATTTGGCAAGATGACTAAGCCTTATATTGGCTACTTAGCGAGAATAGACTCAGTGAACAACAGATACCAAGGATGCTGGCTGATGAAGGAGACTGATACCTCATTCACACCAACGGTGTTTCAGGGCCGGCCCGGAGCTAGAGCTTGAAAAGCACCAGGTTTTCCTCTTCATACCGCAGCTGAGCAGCCTCTTAGCTCCGGAATCCGGTTCATTTCAAGCACCAAAAAATTGTCCGGCCAGAGCAAAAGCACCACATACGTCACGCTTACGTCGAGGCGGGGGAAGAGACAGGATCTACTCCTGAACAACAACAGAAAGTGCTCGTTTTATTCAGTTTGTACAAAACGATGGAGAAACTTAACAAGAGTTTCAGAGTTTCAGTGTTTCTGCCATAGACTGTATATATAAAGGTTTCTGCTCATGGTGAAGCAACGTGTCTGCGTGTTAAGGTGGAACCTGAGCATTCACGTTGATCACCTCTCATTATAACTAATAAATCTATAAAACTATAAATATTAAACTTTACTTCACGTGTTCATTTGAGAACAGCTGCCTGTTACATACTTGGGTGAAGGTTACAGTTAATTTAAATGAAAGATACAACGTTACTCCACACTCATGGTTTAGTCCACCTTAAGAAATAAGACCGATCTCGGAAGCAGTTGTGTTTTAAAAAAAACTTTATTGACACGAGTACACTTGTTTATAAGAATATAGTCACCACAGAAATGACTCCGCAAAAGCTGCAGATAGAGCCATAAGAAATGAATGCAACTGATTTAATCCGCGCGGTTTGGCTTTATGAAGCAGGCACGCAAATGGTAACGTCATGACGCAAACGATGACGCAATGACGCATTACCAGTGGACTCTGGGCTGTGTGAAAAGAGCTAGAGCTAAACCGAAGAACGGGTTCTGAACCTGAAAAGCTCTAACACGGAGCTTGAACCGGAGTTGCGTTGGTGTGAATGAGGTAGAAATGAACCGGATTCCGGAGCTACGAGGCTGCTCAGCTGCGGTATGAAGAGGAAAACCCGGTGCTTTTCAAGCTCTAGCTCCGGGCCGGCCCTGAAACACCGTTGGTGTGAATGAGGTATGAGCGGTCATTTTAAAGAGACGTCCATTAATGATGACAGGAGGCACAGCAGCCCTCTGTCTGATGGACAGATGTGTTCATGACGACTTATATATTTACTTTTAATTCATTCACAGTGCGGTATAATGATTTGTTCCGCTGCTCTCAGCTCCTCCGTTTCCACTTCCTCATTCTTCTCCGTCTCAAACATTCCTGACATTCCAGAATGCACGCTTTTATATATATAATATATATATATATAACAGGTTACAGATGCGGACACACACACACACTTACACACACACATATATATATTGTATATATTTATATAAATATATACAATTTCAGAATCAAACATAGCTTACACACTGCTCTGCTTTCTGCACAGACCTCACAGCTGTTCTCACTGTAAACATCGCGACGCGATGAAAGCAGTTAATCAAATAATATCCAGGGGATGCATGCAGAGCTGTGATTGGCTGAGATAAGTCTGGCCGTGCGTCACGACTCTCTGAAACATCTCTGTTGCCGGAAATGCATCCACGAAGGAGCCGTGGAGGACTGTGGAGGACCCATCAGTGTATCCTCGGTTATAGCTCCTCCAGAGAGCCTCCTCGACGCTCGATCCTCGGTGCTCGAAGTGCATTTAGAGAAATGAGATGTCCTTCAACATGGCGCGCTGAAATTCATTTCCGGGTCACTATCGGAGGACCGAGGAGTCGAGGAGTCGAGGAGTCGAGGAGTCGAGGAGTCGAGGAGTCGAGGAGGGGGATTTGATTAAATGAGAAAGGCCCAAAGTCTTCACAGATAAATGTGGGCTCACTATTTGGCAAGCAACCGGTCACAGTTGCCCTGTTTATCTCATGTATTTTAAAAGCTTATTAATGATTTATAAAGTGTTCACAACTTAATTAATAAATGAATTACAAACTATTCGTAAACCCTTTATAAGGGTAGTCTTATTGTAAAGTGGTACCGAAACATTTAATGTAAATAGTCACAATATAATATGCCATGAAAAAACTAAAAGATAGCTCATTAAAAAAGGTATAGTAAAGTTTAGTGAATTAATTTATTGTATGAAAAAGGGATTGTATTCAAGGTTTCCAACCCATTAAAAGCAGTAGTTAAATATGTCACAAATGTATATAAATAGGCTATTATATAATATTTAATTTCTCTTAGTATTTTATGTTATAACATTTTGATTAAAATATCATCATAGTATAGTTTGTCTGCAAGCAAGACTTCTGTGTCAGCAGGTATTGTCAACATAATCTCAACAAGTGAAAACATATCAACCTTTTCTTTCCAATCTTTCTCTCAAATTGTCATGACCACATGGTTGTAATTAGCATTTATCAGCCCGGGTCCCTTTCTGTACATCATCTTCCAGCCTCTGATGTGGAGGTTTCTTACCGTTGCCCGTCAGATACTGCTCAAAGAAGTCCTCAAAGCTTTTGGGAGTCTCCAGGTCGCTACAGTTAAGACAGAAGTGGTAATAAGAGACGATGTTGTCCTTTGGATTCCGCATCACGTAGATAATCTGACAATAAACAAAACATTAAAAGTCCAGAATGTACTATTGTCCCCTCCTGATTAAACAGTTTTATTTTTCTCTTATTATAGAGGAAGAGGTCTGACCTTTGACATTCAATAAAGACAGATTGGCCTACACTTTATTGCTGTTTTGTTTTTCCAGTACAGAAGTCCAAGCAGGGGTTATAAAGCATTATTGTGACGCATATCAACAGTTACACATCCATTGAAAAGATGCATGATTAAGTGATACCTTGGATTTTTGAATGAATCGAAAAGTAAAATGTTAAAAAAGTAAAATGTTCGAGCATCCTTATTCTGACGTATATTTCAGAAAATATCTAGAATCTTTTTCCGGAACAAGTTTTTTCAGATTCATCTTATAACATTTTGTCTATATATCTTGCAAACTTTTTAGAAATATTTGATTACACTCTAATGTATTGTTCTGTCACTGAGCATACTAACTTAAGACAATGCAGTTCAGCATTTAGACACAAGTGGAATTACTCCCTTACATAACATGACCTATACTCCGTTGCTGTATTTGTATGTTGGCCCTTATCAAACAGTTGGTGGCTGTTTATACTGACCTTGGAATTTTTTTTTTAAATGTTCTCTATTAATGCCTAGGATTGTTTTGTAAATGAGGTCCTTACCACAATCTTTTAAAAAAAAAAAAAAAGGTTATACTCATTTATTATTGTTTCGGCCCTCCATAAAATGCTGACCTTTGCCTTCTTGTCCTTTAGTCCTGGAGGTAAGAGAGTCGGGGTGAGGTGAGAGGCAAAGAGTCGTGGAGAGGGTCGAAGAGCGTAATCCTCTCTAGACTCCCTGTACTCCAGCCAGGGCATCTGCTCCAAGTTGTTTTGATATTTGTTCAGACCTCCTTCTAAGTCGCAGATGGAGATGATGATCTGTTGAGTCCATATAGTACCTGAAGGGGGGGGTGCATCACACCTGATCAGTAAATCTGTTCCCAGCAATGCACACAACTGTAAATGCAAATTATGTCATGAAGAGTTCCTCTCACTCACCTGACTTTGGATAAGTGACGAGGAATATGTCACTATCTCTTATTTCAAAGCTCTGGAGGGAATCAAGGTACTCTGGAGTTGTGAAATCGACGGCGAAGTTGTAGTTTTTATACCTGCAGAGATAGTCTGTGATCTTCTCCATGTTACTTCTGAATCACTCAGAACAGTGAGAGAAATGCTAGAGATCCGAGTAGAGCCCTGTTAGTTCTCAGGTAGATTAGCAGGACTCTGGCCTTTGATTTGTGCTTGTTATCGGCTGTTGGCTTCTTCCTGTATGAGCCTGGATTACTGACGGCTTGGTGCACACTGCCACCAACTGTACATTTGAAATATAACACACTGTTGAGTTAATATAAAAAAAAACCTGGAGTCATAATCTGTGAATAAACTTAGCATGTTTTATGTTTAGTAGCATAAGCAGTGCTTGAATTGGAATAAAAAAGGTGCAAGTACTCTAAATCAGCAACTGTTTCAAGTCAATTTATTTATACAGCCCAAAAACAAGTATTTGGCTCAAAGTCATAGTATATCCTATAATGCTGGTGGGTTTGTCTCTTTACTGTATATTTTAGAAAGGCTCACTGTAGTTAAACAAAATGACTCAGGGTGCATCTGAGATTAGAGGGGGTGCAGTGGTAAAGTGCTATTTTTATAAGTGGGGAGTGGACCTGACACCCTAGGGGGGTCCGGGGGCATGCTCCCACGGGAAGATTTTTTTTAAATGTTGGACTTAAATGCATCAATCTGGTGCATTTTGAGGGGGAAATAAAGAGACTACACCCATATGAAACAGAACTGTATTAAATAATCATAAAATCATAAGTACATGGCCATAACCAATAACATACCATATCCAATATGACAAAACATTGAAACCTTTTTATTTATTTGTTTTTGGTTCATTAATAGTGAGTGTGTCTGTGCTCCTGAATCAGCCTCTCCTGTCTCCCTCCTCTCCCCCTGCTCCTCTTTGAGGCAGCAGCAAAGACTAGTTTTTAGCTCTCAACAAGTTTATCTTACCTTTTTTCACCTAGTTAACATTTTATTTGTATTATTCATGCATATTTTACTAATCACTACCCCCTCAAATGGAAATGTGTTTACATAAATGGTGACCGAACCGTTTGAGACCCACAGAGAATTTAGACTATGTTAACTATCTAAACACTCAGAGTCCTTTACCTCACCAGGGGCCTCATGTATAACGCCGTGCGTAGGATTGACGTGGGAAGGTTGCTTACGTAGTAGAAATCTGAAAAATAGGTCCATACATTTTCCGCCACTTTCCGATTCACCAAACATTGCGTACCCGCGAGGAAAGTGCGTATGGCACTTCCTACGCCTGTTTCCATTTATAAATCACAACCGACTCGAAATGCGGTGCAGCTTTTGCGGGCTTCACGTAACGCCCATATTTGCCTATAAATAGTCACAGAAACGCCCATTAATTCATTCATTTTGACTGACTGCATGAAGAAGATAGCAAGAAATGACGACAGAACAGCTAAAAAAAACATCTTACACCGTGTCAGATTTTGGTTATTTTGGGGAGGTCGAGATAAATCATATTGTTTGGTGGATGCAGTTTGAACCAGAGTAGCAGCATGGAGGTCGGATCGTCACCAAAATAAATAAATAAGTGGTCCGAAAAAGTGAATGACAAAAAAAATCCACATAGCCTAACCTTCCTCAGGCAGTGTGTTTGTACCGGGGACAGGAGACCCCCCTTGATGAGAAACTGTAAGAAATGATCGGGGAATCCCTCCGGAGTGGAGTCATGACGACTGGATCTGAATTATGTGTTTGTATCATAGGTTTGTATTCGGTGGTTTGTGTGCGCAGCGTCTCCACTGCAGCCTGTGCATCTCAACCCCCCCTCCCTCCGCAGCAACTCTATATCCACCAGTTAAAGTAAATACAACTAATGTGTTGTGTTATATTAGCTGTACAATTGACCACATATGGTGTTCTTAGTTTCCATACCTCCTGTGTTTTACGAGCGATTTATCAAGTCTTGGCAAACGGCATAAAACACGATTAAACATGATATAAAACCATGCTCGTATCTACAACCTATAGAAATGCAACACGGCGTCAGTTTAGACGTAATTCTGTCCTCCTGCTTACTGCATCATTTATGAGAAAACATTTCATAACATTAACACAACATATTCGAGGTGGTTTTAAATAACATATCCGTATTTATTTATTTCTCCAAGTTATGTTTTTGTGTGCACTGAGGAGTCTGAAACAGGCGTTTGTTTAATCATTTTAAGATTGGCTTTAATCAATTTGTGAAAATGAATTCTTCATATATGATAAATGAGAGGTAACATTTTATTTATGGTATTATTTCCACATATTTCTCTCCATTCTTCCTTCTGCCAACGACGGTGTCGCAGTTTCTCGTCTCTCACGTTTTTGTGCTTAGTGCGTACGCATGGGTTAGAGTTTGCGTGGAGGACAGCACGGTTTCCCGTCAAGTTACTATTGTATAAATCGCAAACATTGCGTAGAAACTGGCGTACGCCATTTTTTGAGCGTATATCGCTTTATAAATGAGGCCCCAGGCCCGCGGGCCACGTTTGCGCTTTCAGGTTTTAATTTTATTTTTGGATTGATCCCGCTCATACTTGCCAACCCTCCCGATTTTCGCGGGAGACTCCCGATTTCATAGCCCTCTCCCGGTTTCCTCCCGGGGTCATATTTCTCCCGCATTTCTCCCGATTTCTGACAAAATCAGATGTACTCAGGACTGTTTCCACTCGGACTTTAATACAGCGACACCATTGTTTGGTTTCCATGGTAACACGTCTCTTTAGGAGCGCGCGCAACTGAAAGTCTGAGAGGGTGAGGAAGATTGTCACAGAAAACAGAACAAGAATCGACAATTCTACCCTCTGCTCACTCCTTTCCTGTCAAATACAGGTCCAGCCCACATATGCTCCATCAAGGATGGTGCTTCAGGTCGCAAGGCAGTGCACTTACAACTACAATAAGCATGTTAATGTTATACAGCTCCGGCGATCCACTAGCACCCCCCCCCCGCGGTGGTTTTGAAATGCTCCCGATTTCTGAGGTCTCAAGGTTGGCAAGTATGAATCCCGCTGCTGGCAGTGTGGCGGAGTTCCCTCGGAGGGGGGAGGGGCGAGGGAACTGCTGCGCGCAGTCGAACTCCGCCACACGTCAATCAAATGTGCGCAGCGGAATCAATCACAGAGTGATCCAAAAGTGACACAGAGTGGAAGGAAAATATATCGCCCAGTCATGTGTTCATCAAAACTTTCAGGGAAAAGAAAAGTCGATGATGACGACAGAACATTTCAGCAGAAGTGGGAGACTGAATATTTGTTTGTCGAGTACAGGGGAAACGCAACGTGCCTTATATGCACAGAGAAAATAGCTGTAAACAAGGAGTATAACGTCAAACGTCACTACTCAACTAAACATGCAGAGTATGCAAAATACCTGGGAGACGAGACTTCTATGGAAGCAACAACATCTCTTCAAGAAAGGAAGCAATGAGGCTGATTTAGCAGTCGAAGCTAGCTATGTGGTGAGTGAGATGATTGCTAAGACGGGAAAGCCGTTTACGGAAGGCGAGTTTGTAAAAAAGTGCATGTTGCAGGCTGCAAGTATAGTCTGTCCGGAAAAGAAGGGTCAGTTTAACAACATCAGCCTGTCAGCTAACACAGTGGCAGAGCGCATTTCTGTGATATGATCAGCTGTGCGACAAAGCCAAACTTTTCCGTGCATACTCTGTGGCACTTGATGAGAGCACGGACATCACTGACACCGCTCAGCTCGCAATGTATGTCCGTGGTGTTGATGACAATTTTGAAGTGACAGAGGAGTTGCTTACAGTGAAACCAATGCATGGCCAGACCACCGCTCAGGAGATATTCCAGCAACTGTGTGATGCCATTGCGGATATCGGTCTGCCATGGAAGAGGTTTGTTGGAATTACGACCGACGGAGCGCCATCAATGACAGGGAGGAAAAATGGGCTGGTGGCACTTGTTCAAAGAAAACTGGAGGAGGAGGGTGTGGAGGAGGCTATTGCTCTGCACTGCATTATCCATCAGCAGGCCCTTTGCAGCAAATGCTTGAAGTTTGACAATGTGATGTCTGTCGTTGTGAAATGCATCAACCACATCAGATCCAGGGGCTTAAAGCACCGCCAGTTCCGTGCTTTTTTGGAGGAAATTGAGTCAGAATATGAGGATGTGCTCTACTTCACAGAGGTGCGTTGGCTCAGCAGGGGAAACGTCCTGAAGAGGTTTTTTGAGTTGAGAACAGAACTGAAAGTATTCATGCTGGAGAAGGGTGGGATGGCTGTTCCCGAGCTGAGTGATCCCAAATGGCTCATGGACTTAGCTTTTCTTGTTGACATCACGCAGGAGCTGAATGCACTGAATAAGAAGTTGCAGGGCCAGGGCCAGCTTGTCAGTGCAGCATATGACAATGTCAAAGCATTCTCTACAAAACTGGTGTCTTTCAGCGCTAAAGACTGCAGTCTACTTGAATGCACCAAAGACTCGCGGTTTTGCCTGACCGTCCCCAGGGCCGGCCCTGACCAATTTGCTGCCCTATAGGCAAGATTTTAGCTGGCCTAGGGCAGCTAAAATCCCCCCCCCCCGCCCCAAATGAAAACTACCATCAAATACGGAGCGAAAAGTTAAACCAGAAGAATCAAGACTATATGAGCTACCACTAAACAACTCACAGTCTGAAAATTACCATTAATAAAAACCCTGAACGTTTACTTTTCGTTTTAAACATCGTTTTAAGGTGTAAACGTGTCATTTAGAAATGCGCGTTCCCGTGACAAGGGGGGCATTTCATGACGGGGGGGAATAATGTGACACAACACCGGCACCTTGCCGGTACTCAGTAAGAAGTGCCGGTACCGCATGGGTAAAAATCAGAAGTGCCGGTACTGCGTACTGGTGAGTACCGGCCCAATTCAAGCACTGAGCATAAGTGTGTTTATATATTATGTAGAGGCAAGCTTATGTATTTAAGTCATACCTTATTTTTAAAGATAATTGTACAAAACTACAGCTGTTAATAATATTTAATAAGATTACTTTTCATATTTTCAATGATTCATAGGCCTATAAATTGTCAATTTCAAAAGAAAAGCCCAGCAATAGGTTGTAATTTGTACATTTCTGTGTCACTTTAAAGCACTGTAATAACATACTCACAACTAGATTACAAAATTAATATAAAGTCTGCAACATTTTAACCAAACCAAACCTCAACTCCAGAGGGTTAGAGAGGGAGAAAATGAAGTTAGATTATTATAAATATACGCATAACTGTGCAAAATAGTACTTTCGATCTAGTAAACACTGACTAACTAATTTAATTTTTAGTTAAGACTATACGAACGTGACGTGTCCACTGCCTTCTCTAAGAGAAACTTAGTGGGGTCAAAACAGGGCCGTTTCTTCCTATAGGCGGACTATGCAGATGCATAGGGCCCCCGCGGCCACTAAGGGGCCCCAAGCTGAAAGTACTATATACACTGAACACAAATATAAATGCAACACTTTTGTTTTTGCTCCCATTTTTCATGAGATGAACTCAAAGATCTAAAACATTTTCTATATACACAAAATAACCATTTCTCTCAAATATTGTTCACAAATCTGAAAAAATCTGTGATAGTGAGCACTTCTCCTTTGCCGAGATAATCCATCCCACCTCACAGGTGTGACATATCAAGATGCTGATTAGACAGCATGATTATTGCACAGGTGTGCCTTAGGCTGGCCACAATAAAAGGCCACTCTGAAACGTGCATTTTTGCTTTATTGGGGGGGTCTGGGGGGGTCCGAAAACCAGTCAGTATCTGGTGTGACCACCATTTGCCTCACGCAGTGCAACACATCTCCTTCACATAGAGTTGATCAGCTTGTTGATTGTGGCCTGTGGAATGTTGGTCCACTCCTCTTCAATGGCTGTGCGAAGTTGCTGGATATTGGCAGGAACTGGAACACGCTGTCGTATATGCCGATCCAGAGCATCCCAAACATGCTCAATGGGTGACATGTCCGGTGAGTATGCTGGCCATGCAAGAACTGGGATGTTTTCAGCTTCCAGGAATTGTGTACAGATCCTTGCAACATGGGGCCGTGCATTATCATGCTGCAACATGAGGTGATGGTCGTGGATGAATGGCACAACAATGGGCCTCAGGATCTCGTCACGGTATCTCTGTGCATTCACAATGCCATCAATAAAATACACCTGTGTTCATCGTCCATAACATACGCTTGCCCATTCCATAACCCCACCACCACCATGGGCCACTCGATTCACAACATTGACATCAGAAAACCGCTCACCCACACAACGCCAAACACGCTGTCTGCCATCTGCCCTGAACATTGAAAACCGGGATTCATCCGTGAAGAGAACACCTCTCCAACGTGCCAGACGCCATCGAATGTGAGCATTTGCCCACTCAAGTCGGTTATCGACGACGAACTGGAGTCAGGTCGAGACCCCGATGAGGACGACGAGCATGCAGATGAGCTTCCCTGAGACGGTTTCTGACAGTTTGTGCAGAAATTCTTTGGTTATGCAAACCGATTGTTGCAGCAGCTGTCCGAGTGGCTGGTCTCAGACGATCTTGGAGGTGAACATGCTGGATGTGGAGGTCCTGGGCTGGTGTGGTTACACGTGGTCTGCGGTTGTGAGGCCGGTTGGATGTACTGCCAAATTCTCTGAAACGCCTTTGGAGACGGCTTATGGTATTGAAATGAACATTCAATTCACGGGCAACAGCTCTGGTGGACATTCCTGCTGTCAGCATGCCAATTGCACGCTCCCTCAAAACTTGCGACATCTGTGGCATTGTGCTGTGTGATAAAACTGTGGAACTACTTGAGCAGGTCTCCCTTGAAAAAGAGATCAATGATCTCAATGGGATTTCATCTGATTAAATAAAGGCTTGAAATGAAATGAAATGAAATGAAATGAACTGAACATTTTAGAGTGGCCTTTTATTGTGGCCAGCCTAAGGCACACCTGTGCAATAATCATGCTGTCTAATCAGCATCTTGATATGCCACACCTGTGAGGTGGGATGGATTATCTCGGCAAAGGAGAAGTGCTCACTATCACAGATTTTTTCAGATTTGTGAACAATATTTGAGAGAAATGGTTATTTTGTGTATATAGAAAATGTTTTAGATCTTTGAGTTCATCTCATGAAAAATGGGAGCAAAAACAAAAGTGTTGCATTTATATTTTTGTTCAGTGTATATATTTTTTTATTCGTCCAAAAAACAAAAAAGATATAATTCATACACACAAAGATGAACAAAATTAGTAGAAGCGGGAGGGCTGAAGCATAGCTTAAGGAAAGTAGCATCATCCTAATACAACATCGGCATTATTGCGTCAAAAACGTATAGAAATTAAGGAGTACAAAGAAATAAAGAAAACAGGAGAAAAAATTAAATAAAAGTTAGGGCAGGAAAACAATAAATGCATATATATATATATAAATATATATATATATATATACGAAAACTAGATATAGGGTCATTTTCTATCTTTTTTTGGAAATGAAAATACTATATATAAACATAATAATATGTACTTGGCAAATGAATAATAATAATAATAATAATGATATATGCATATAATAATATATGCATAATTGCATATAAACATTGTGAACACTTATTTTCAAGTGACTTTTTTTACATTCACATGTTCACGCTGTGGTTTGGAACTGCTTTTGAATGTTATTAGGCATTTTGTTATGGAAAATGTTGTGCATAATGAGTACTGTTTTAAGCTGTACTATGTCAAAACATTTTAATAGATTGAGTTTTTTTAAATATGGGAGTTGTGTGTTCATATTTATCAACACCACAGACTATTCGTAATACTTTTTTTTGGGATGTTATTATTTTTTGTAGATCTGTTGAGTACGTGTTTCCCCATATTTCGGAGCAGTAGTAAAGGTAAGGGAGAAATAGACTGTTATAAAGAGTATTTTTTCTTCAAGAATGTTCTTAGTATGATACAAAATATCTATTGTTTTTGACAGTTTAGTCTGTACATAATTTATATGGTGCTTCCAATTGAGTTTTTCGTCAACAAGCAGTCCTAAAAATGTACATGCACCAACTTTGTCTATCTCGGTATTGCAAATCCGTATAATGCAGTCATTTCTACTCTCAGACTTTGTATTGAATAACATGTCATTTGTTTTGGCCACATTAAGGGATCATTTATTAACTGCAAACTAGGGATGCACGATATTAGGAATTAAGACGTCATACCGATAAACCCGATAACAGTATTAATAGCACCGATAACATACAATATATTTTTTGGGTAAAAAAAAGAAAAAAATACTGCGGTGTGGGTGGATTGGGATGAGGGGCGCTTGTTTTTCACTCGGCTCCTCCCGTTTTGCCAGTACTGTGGTATTAGTGGTATAGGAAGAGGGGAGTTTTTCACAAATCCAGCGCTCCCTAACTCATGCCTGGCTGTGAAGTAAATGGTGTGCAGCCGTGAAACCAGGACAGTAAACAAACATGTCGTCGGTAGTATGGGACTATTTCAAAGTTTCAGAGTTAGATAGTTCGCTTGCTATTTGTATTAACAAATGCAATGCACACTCCTTCATACTCTGATCGATAACGATATACGGGACATAAGTTTCACCACGGACATATGGACCAGTGATGTTAGCCCCGTTAGCATGCTAGGTCTGACGGCGCAGTGGCTGGACAAAGACTACAAACATTGACTGATTGACTCAATTATGTTTATTTGGGAAAATAAATATGGTCACTTTGAAGAGTCAAAACTGTTCTTGGCTTTGTTTTGTTCATAGTTTGCTCATGTCATTGGCTCACTACTAGTCTTTTTTTTACCACCAGGTGTGCAAAAACGACAGGTACATTTAATATATTTATATATAATATTATTATCGGTTATCGGTATCGGTATCGGTCTTGAGAAGCAGGAAGTTATCGGTATCGGTTTCAAAAAACCAATATCGTGCATCCCTACTGCAAACCAATTACATAGTATTTGTAATTCTGCATTCACAATTTTAACAAGATCGCCAAGATTATGATGGGAGCAGATAATTCAAAGTTCAGGTTCAGCCTCAATATATTTGGGGAGAATTAAAATGAGCCGTCTTTATTTGTAGACAGCCAAGCCCCCTCCTGTGTTCGGTGAAGCGTTATATGCTTAAAAATCCAATGTAGGATATAAACACGACTAAACTGCAATGATAGCAAAGCTGTGGCTTGTGTTTTTGGGGTAATAAAGTCCAAATCATCGTTGGGCTGTCAGCCAATGAGTGACGTCTGAGGAAGATGAAAAATGTAAATTAAACATTGTTGAGAAAATGTTGCATCTCTTGCATTTATTGACATAGAGAAGCCTTATTGTTTACCTTTTTAATATCATTGTTTGTAATTTTCAATTGCTTGGTTTTCGTGTAATTAGCCTGTTTTCCTATTAAGTGTAACAGATTGATGCATCACCACAGATCATCTCAAAGGTAGTTAAAAAACTGTAAAAACTAGTGCCCCCAAACAGCATCTTGCATAGGGCCCCCAAAAAGCTAGAAACGGCCCTGGGTCGAAACAATCGTTATCAATATACAAAACATATATAAAACATATAAAACTCATGTTTAGCTTGACTATAACAGCATATTGATGCATTAAACAGTTTGATGACTGTGATTGTAATATTTTAACCAGTCTAACGTCACCTGCTAGAAATGTTAAAACTAGCGTCAAACTAACACTTCCGGTGAACACATTCAAAATAAATGACTTTATCCATTTGTATTTGTTGTTGTTGTTTTGATATTTTTTTATTAGTATAATTTAATATTTACATGTTAAGGTAATCATTTGAATGCAACTTAACTCAAAACAGAACAATTCAAGGAAGATGTATTTTGTTTTAACAATTCCCTTTCTGTTTACATCATAGTTAATGACGTGGGTGTAAATCCGTTCTAGCGGATGTTGACTCGGAGCTGCAAACGTCAAACAACTTCAGCAACGACCGAGGGTGACAGGCAGAGTCTCTCTCTAAAGCAGGTAATTTGTCTTTCAGCACCATGACAGCTGCATCATTTCGGTCACGAAATTATGTTTCATAACGCGATAGCCGTTTAGCTTTTTAACGGGCATGTTTCGGGGCAGTCAGTCAGTCAGTTGTTGCAGTCTAGAATGGCGACGCTAGCTGGCTAACGACGGGTAGCCAACATGTTTTCTCAGACTGAACAAGCACACCCTTGTTGTCTTCCAAATTACCAGCTGAGAACAAACAAACGCTCGCTGTCAGTCTTTTTTCTCACCCTATTTTTAAAAGCCGGGTTAGACAAATGGCCTAAGACGTGTCTTTAAGCCAACACTAGTGATGCGAACACCACTGCGCTTATCTGCGTTACGTTAGCCGTGTTAACGTTAATGATAATGCGAGGTGTTTGCACTAGATACACGGCCCCACTCAAGTTTACATTCATGCTGTTTACAGCTAGCCCCCGTTACGTCACTAAGTTATTCATGGTTAGTTGTGCAAGTAGCTTTGAGCTGGATTATCTTGGGAAGGATTAAAACAAACATCAGCTAGCTAACGTTAGCTAGTAGGTTAGTTTAGAAGCATTGGCGTTAATTTATGAGAAATGACTCCCAGCACATTTGAATAAGGGTTCATTTATTGTCCTACAAAACGGTAGCTTCATAAAGTCTTGTGATTGCAATGGTGTTCCTCTTTTTGGTTTCTCTCAGCTGGTTATTTCCAGAGCCCAGGAGGCAGCTCTGCAGTCTTGGGCTCTGGCCCATTTGATAGAGGACTTTGGGCATTTCTGAAATGATTGAGATTTGAATGATAGATACTTCAATCTCTCTGAGAGAACACTATTGAGTGATAAATGCCCTTGCAATTCCCCTCCAAACAATGATTCACCAGCTTTTGCTTCTCTCTATTCTCTCTATTATTGCGCCAGAAATGACGCCACTGTGTATTGAAGTGATCAACTTTAGTAGTAAGCCGTTATTGGTTTATTAGATATGTTTTAGTAACACAACAATACCATAACATGTTCTTCAAGAATACAGTCATGGAGAAAATAAAAAGAAACGATTTTTATCATAGCCAAAGAAGTGACTTTGAATGACATCTATCCATCTCATCACTTCTTAGATTCAATATTTAATTGCATTAGCAATGTATGTAGCTTTTTTTGGAGTGATATTTTTACAGAAGATCTTTTTTGTCTTTCAGTGTCAACCTGTACAGTTTCAGGAAACGTTATGTAAATTAAAGCTGGAGGACTTACGAAGGAAGAAAACATGGATTCTGTCTTTGGAGAAAACAGTTAATTTATAGATGAAATATTTGAATGTGAAGGCCCATATAGAAGCACTCAGATGTTGGGCAACGCTGCCTCTTTTGTGCAATTTTGACATTGTTGTCATATTACAGGTCCAAGCGCATTTGCCAGATTCCTCAGGCGGGATCTTTCTTTTGGTAGCAGGTAATGATCTTTTTCCTTATTAGCAGCAATAACAAACCACAGAAAAGCACCAACATTTAGTCTGAATAAAAGTGATAGTGATTTTTAGTATCTATTTCAGGCCTGTTGTTCTTGACTGTATGCAGGTGTTATTCTGTAATTCTACTTTTACAGTTTACACACAAACTGTAACTATGTTACAACCTACACTTTCCTGTTTGGCTACCCTTTAAAAAGGAAATGCCTTGCGTCACTAACCATGAAGAAACTGAAAGAGCCCCTTCCTGTTTCCCTCACTTACACATGTTCTCCCCCAGTACATGCAGTTTCACAATGCTCTGTTATGTAATGTTCAAATGTAGCTCTCTACAGCCAAGCCATCGTTTTTGTCTTAGTTTGTAATCATTTTAAAAGCGCAGTTTTGAAAGGCTTTACATCGTCATTTTCACAAATCAATGATAGTAGAGGGTGTTCCAATCAACCAGGGCATCACAACGCTGATCAAAATGTCACTGCGTTTTCCTCGGTTGGTTTATTTGCAGACTGACATCAGCAGTTACACACTTACTTCCTTAGCCTCTCTGCCTGCTGTTGGAACATTTCACAACCTGGGAGACGTCTGTGTCAGAGAGTAATGAGCCGCGGGACTCAAACTGTGCACGTGTTTTTTTCTTCTTCTCACAGAATAAAGAGTTGTGAGGGGAGCACCGTGTCCAACCCCTTTCCCTATACATACATCCGGCCAGAATGTCCAGTGATCCTCCTCCTCCGTACCCCGGGGGTCCCAGCGCCCCCCTCCTTGAGGAGAAGAATGGACAACCTGGTAATAAAACCAAGCACGCAGGATTGTGGTGAATGTTAACAGGCACAGATGCAGTGTGGGGCCACATTTAAATCATTGAATTCGATTTGAGATTTGAATAATAGTCTCTGAGTTTGTTAAAACTTCTGATTTGCCATCCTATCAACTTAATACCTTTTTCCCCTTTGTGTTTTCTTTCATTTGCAGTTCCTTTGAGGAATGCTCCTATACAGGAACAGCCCTTACCTCCAGACTATGGCCCTCCACCCTATGAGGCCACAAACCCCGGCTTCCTGCCCCCCCATGTTCCTGGAGACGGACACATGCCCATGCCCATGCCCATGCCCATGCCCATGCCTCTACCCCAAGGTGCTGCAGACAGTTTGCTACATACAAAAACATCGTAAACACACTTGATGTAATGTTCAGCACAAATGAATCTGCATTTCATGAATTGACCACTCACTGATTCTTCAAGGTTACACTACAGCAAACTGTATCATCACATTTAAAGCTTTTTAAAGAATCATATCATACAGACATTTATCAGTACATTGTTCCCAAATCCACATGAACCACTATTCACATGAGCAAACATTAAATGCAGCTCTGACTTAATGAATGCTTGCCTCGCACTCACAGTTGGAAAGAACACCATAAAGAAGTAGAACTTGTGTACATCTCAGCAAACTTGAAGGAAAACGATAAAGCCAACTTCACCAATCTGTTTAAACGAAATATTCCCTGGTCTAAAAAAGAAAAAACGCAGAATCTGTCAGCATGTTAGCCTGTCGATCCTTACTAAACCTCTTTGTAACCGATAGGCTTCCAACAACTTTGCTGCAGAGTCATTATAAAACTGGAAATGGTTCCTTGGCATTATTTTATTACCATTGTACAATTATCAGGAAAATGCTGATGCAGTATATGAAGTGCTGCTTCCTCCTGTACAGGTGGCGCCTACCCGCCCGGTCACTTTCCGATGCCGCTACCCATGGGCCCTGGTTCCAGTCACTTTGTCCACATGGGGGGGCACACAGGCACCGTCCTGGCTCCTCCTGGAGCTGCCACCACTGTGACCGTCCTGCAGGGGGAGATGTTCCAGACCTCCCCGGTGCAGACTGTGTGTCCGCACTGTCAGCAGGCCATCGTCACCCGCATCTCCTACGATGTGGGCCTCATGAACACACTCTTCTGCCTCTTCTGCTGCTTTGTAGGGTGAGTAGAAGACTGATTAAAGGCACCTAAGAGCACCTTTTTGCATCCTTGGAAGGCCTTTGTTGAATATGTATCACTTAGGACTTCTTTTGAAAGGCTGGGCTAATGTATGCCGTCTTGGTGTTTCAAATGAGTTTATTTTCACTCTAAAACATTACACTTATTCATATCATTGAGTCAGAACCTCAAGCTTGTCATTGGGTTTTATTAAAACCTAAATTGATAAACACTTTGATTTAAAGTATACAAAATGACTATGTGTCAGAAAGTAGGGCTGCAACTACGATTGTTTCATAAATGTATCAATTGTTTTATTGTCTACAAAATGTCAGAAAATACTGAAAAATGCCCTTTCTATTTTCTAAAAGTCAAAGACAATGTCTTTAACTTTTAGAAACCGGAAACCTCCATATGCTAGAAATACAGCATCTTCATGAACATCTAACAATTTATCGATTTTCAAAATAGTTCCCAATTTTTCCGTTGATCGACTCTGTGACTAACGTTGCTCAAACTCAGAATGATGCCTTTGAACTGTTACTCTTTCACTCTGCCTGTTCTCAGTAACCCGTCTATATGCAAAGCCAGTGCACCTCTTTATGGTTTGGCACATGCAAATAACGTTTCTGTTCTAGACTAAATGTACAGACATCTCGTGGGGACAGTTTCACAATTCCTATTTTGTATTATGCGCATGCATATTTTGCGCACAGACCTGTATTTGAGTAGGATCCCTATCACTTCATTTATAACATGTTTAACAGAAGCTGTCCTCATGAATGCAGAACATACACAGGCTATTACAGAGTTACTGAAGTTGCTCTTATCACAAGAGTTATGCTGAATCCTGCATGTTCAGCAAAAACGTTTTATTTCATTTCATTGGATTGGACTTAACATCAACAATCATATGCAGGTGTCTTAATTTGCCATTTCCCCCCCCAGGTGTGATCTGGGCTGCTGCTTGGTTCCCTGTCTGATTGACGACCTGAAGGATGTGACACACACCTGCCCGTACTGTAAGGGCTACATTTACACATTCAAGCGTATATGCTAACCACCGACAGGAGAATGCAACAGAGACGTGTACACACACACACACACACACACACACACACACACACACACACACACACACACACACATACACACACACACACACACACACACACACACACACACACACACACACACACACACACACACACACACACACACACACACACACACACACACACACACACACACACACACTCCTCCTGCTGGTAGTGACAGGCTTTCCCCTCCATTTTTGCAAAGTGTTGTGAAGCCCTCTTAAATTGTAAGTGCAGTTTTCTAGTTCACAGAGTATTTACTGTATATATTTCAGCATAACTCTTTCATGTAAAAAACATGCATTTAAAATGTACAAATCTCACAGAAGATGTAGGACACTTAGATATCCGCAGAGGTGGATAAGCAGCAGGCCCATTGGTGCATCTGGTCTTGTATAGACACCAGAGGAAAAGGCTCGTGAAGTTACGCATGTTAATGGCAGAAGATACTGGATAGAAACGGTCAGTTAGTGAAAGCTGTGAAAACGGTCACTTTATTTATTAAATTCATCTGTGAATCTTGCTGAGAAGCAAACGTATTGAAGTGGAACATGCTGGGTTAGCTTTGTTGTTTTTTTCCTGTATTTATTTCAGATATTTTATCCACTAGCTTAACATGTTAATATTGATAACTGTGAATATGTTTGTCTATGTCCGATCTTTGCTTTAACAAACCTAGTTTTTTTCCTTTTAATCATTATCCCGTACTGAATGTGAGCAAACTAACGAACCATTTTAAACGGATGTATTTGCTTGTTTAGGAATGCCCAAGATTCATGTTGCGTTCTATATTTAATAATCTTCTGGGCTTTCAGTCAGTCGTCACACATATTTAGTGATTTACAGTCCTGCCCTCTGTCCATTATGTACTTATTTTGATAGTAAATCAAACATTTGCACTTTAAGTTACCCTCTGATGCATTCATCCACCTCGTTAGTGTTTGGGAGATTTGAGGATTCACAGTGTCATCTCATGAGTAAAAGCAGTGTAATATTTAGGTAGACTTTAAGTAGAGCCAACAAAAGAGGTGTACTGTTACTTAACGAGACACACTGCATGGCATCTTGGCAATCTTACGTCCTCTCTATAAGACCATGTTGGCAAACAAATGACCGTGGTGGCACCATCATCATCATCACATGACATGTTTAGCCTGTAACCCTCCTAGTAACGGCATCAGCCCTTTAAGATTACCTGCATTGTTCAGATGCATGTTAGAAAACAAATACCGAGGTATTTGGACTAATACTAAATAGTGAACATCTGTTAGGAATAAGCTTCTAATAAATGATTGTATCAGATATCCTGCAAAATAACAATGTGATTCCATAGAGATGACTAACAATGGAACATCCATCGTGTGCCCACCACAGCATGCTCAATCTGCCCACCACCTTCTCTCACAGTGTGCAGTTTGTCTGCATGAGCCACACCTCAAAACAAAGAATTGTCACTGGCTAGTTCCTGGACTCTATGTGCATTGGATTCTTTTTTTTTCTTCTTGAGGCTAGCTAAACTGTGCGAGAAAGTGCATTTTGATTTGAAGGATTGCATTGAACTTTTAATACAAAGTACTGTATGCCATTCTTGTGCATAATGCTGGTCTGCATTGCTCTCTAAATGTCTGTGATATGTATAACTATGTCAACATTTGTTTGACTGTTGTATACAGGTACTATTTTATCAATAAAAATCAGAACATGATTGATGAAACTCATTTTAATGTTGTTTGGAAAATGAACTATGTCTGCAAAGTAAAACATGTAAGGAAATCTCACCTGCAAACACAAAAACAAAATAAATGGGAATCATCAGAAGAATGCCCGGAACTACCAGAGCCTGATAACAATAGATATAGGCTTACAAAACTAAGTCTGAAGGTAGTATCTTTGCCAAATAAACATCATTTTTATATTAAATACAATTTCCAAAGTGCTAATCCTTCAGTCTCTCCATCTGTGTCCACACTGGGCTTGGCAGCATTTGTAGAAGGTCGTCATCGGTTCATCAGCTGATCTGGTCTGAATCTGCATGAAATACGCCCGCAGATGCCCACACTTTGGACACGTTTCTGTAAAGTGATACAAGCAAAATGAAACGTCAGTCTGGAATCACTCCAAACCCGAGAGCTACTGGAGCCATATTTGGTTTATGCTGTGTAAAAGAGAAGGCAGGTTTGAGATGATAAAGTCAATCCAAATATTAAGATTAAAACAAGATCATCTCCAAGACAAACACATCCAAATCTGTGTGCATGCTCATTTGATTTATTCTATTACATATTTGATTACAAATAACAGCATTTCCAACTGTAAGAGATGAATTGGTGCTGAGATTTTACTAGAAATGTTATGTATTCAAGTATTCAGGCCACACGTATGAATGTCATGTGCTACAAAGAAAACAATCAATGAAAGAGTAAACATTGTTAGTGAGGACATGTGGGAATGACAGCTTTAAACAATAATAAAAAGCAAAGCCATTATGTAACAGAGAAAATGCAGGGTTTTTGAGGTGGCAGACAACAGATCTAAGATTACTGGGCTGTAGCTCATTTAAAAGATTTCCCCTCCTCGACTCCTCGGTCCTCCGGTAGTGACCTGGAAATGAATTTCAGCGCGCCATGTTGAAGGACATCTCATTTCTCTAAATGCACTTCGAGGATCGAGCATCGAGCATCGAGGAACTATAATCGAGGATACACTGATGGGTCCTCCGCGGATGCATTTCCGGGAACAGTGATGTATCAAAGAGTCACCGCCGGACTTATCTCAGCCAATCACAGCTCTGCATGCATCCCTTGGATATTATTTTATTAACTGCTTTCATTGCGACGCGATGTTTACAGAGAGAACAGCTGTGAGGTCCGTGCAGAAAGCAGAGCAGTGTGTATAATATATATCACTCAGTATAACAGGCCTACATTACTCTCTGTATTTGTATGTTTAGTTTAGTAGATATCTACAAACAAAGAGTCGATATTTTTCTAAAACCATTTAGTGCTTCACATAATAAAATACACAACGGCTGTATCCTGATATATTTATATGCTTTAGGAGCTGTAGGTGTGTGTGTGTGCGTAGATGCAGCAGACAGACGGGTCTCAGTTGGTTTGGTGTCCTATGCTTACTTTTAAAACGTGTAAATAAAACTTTTGGCCCGTAATTTCATTTCATCATTGTAGCGACCAGAGAGGGGGGGGGGATATATCCAGTCTCTGATAGTGTTACGTTATGAGAGTGCTCTCATACTTTGATTCTGAAATTGTATATATTCATATAAATATATATAAATGTGTGTGTGTGTGTGTCCGCATCTGTAGCCTGTTGTCTCATTATACCGCACTGTGAATGAATTAAAAGTAAATATATAAGTCGTCATGAACACATCTGTCCATCAGACAGAGGGCTGCTGTGCCTCCTGTCATCATTAATGGACGTCTCTTTAAAATGACCGCTCAGAGGAGAGGAGTTCTCATTTCTCTAACCGCCTGCTGCTTCCCCTCCTCTCTCCTCGGCTCCCCTCCTCGGCTCCTCCGCTCGCATCTCCTGTGGGCGGGACTAAGACACGAGGATAGGAGTCGAGGAGGGGAGTCGAGGAGGGGAGTCGAGGAGGGGAATCTCAGAAATGAGATACGGCCCAGGGGCCTCATTTATAGAGCGATATACGCTCAAAAAATGGCGTACGCCAGTTTGTACGCAATGTTTGCGATTTATAAAATAGTAACTTGACGGGAAACCGTGCTGTCCTCCACGCAAACTCTAACCCATGCGTACGCACTAAGCACAACAACGTGAGAGACGAGAAACTGCGACACCGTTGGCAGAAGGAAGAATGGAGAGAAATATGTGGAAATAATACCATAAATAAAATGTTACCTCTCATTTATCATATATGAAGAATTCATTTTCAAACATTGATTAAAGCCAATCTTAAAATGATTTAACACCTGTTTGAGACTCCTCAGTGCACACAAAAACATAACTTGGAGAAATAAATAAATACGGATATGTTATTTAAAACCACCTGGAATATGTTGTGTTAATGTTATGAAATGTTTTCTCATAAATGATGCGGTAAGCAGGAGGACAGAATTACGTCTAAACTGACGCCGTTTTGCATTTCTATAGGTTATAGATACGAGCATGGTTTTATATACTATCATGTTTAATCGTGTTTTATGCCGTTTGCCAAGACTTGATAAGTCGCTCGTAAAACACACGAGGCATGGAAACTAAGAACACCATATGTGGTAAATTGTACAGCTAATATAACACAACACATTAGTTGTATTTCCTTTAACTGGTGGATATAGAGTTGCTGCGAGGGAGGGGGGGGGGGTTGAGATGCACAGGCTGCAGTGGAGACGCTGCGCACAGCTGATCGACAGCTGGGACACAAACCACCAAATACAAAAACATAATTCAGATCCAGTCGTCATGACTCCACTCCGGAGGGATTCCCCGATCATTTCTTACAGTTTCTCATCAAGGGGGGTCTCCTGTCCCAGGTACAAACACACTGCCTGAGGAAGGTTAGGCTATGTGGATTTTTTTTGTCATTAACTTTTTCGGAGCACTTATTTATTTATTTTGGTGACGATCCGACCTCCATGCTGCTACTCTGGTTCAAACTGCATCCACCAAACAATATGATTTATCTCGACCTCCCCAAAATAACCAAAATCTGACACGGTGTAAGATGTTTTTTTTAGCTGTTCTGTCGTCATTTCCTGCTATCTTCTTCATGCAGTCAGTCAAAATGAATGAATGAATGGGCGTTTCTGTGACTATTTATAGGCAAATATGGGCGTTACGTGAAGCCCGCAAAAGCTGCACCGCATTTCGAGTCGGTTGTGATTTATAAATGGAAACAGGCGTAGGAAGTGCCATACGCACTTTCCTCGCGGGTACGCAATGTTTGGTGAATCGGAAAGTGGCGGAAAATGTATGGACCTATTTTTCGGATTTCTACTACGTAAGCAACCTTCCCACGTCAATCCTACGCACGGCGTTATACATGAGGCCCCTGGTGAGGTAAAGGACTCTTGAGTGTTTAGATAGTTAACATAGTCTAAATTCTCTGTGGGTCTCAAACGGTTCGGTCACCATTTATGTAAACACATTTCCATTTGAGGGGGTAGTGATTAGTAAAATATGCATGAATAATACAAATAAAATGTTAACTAGGTGAAAAAAGGTAAGATAAACTTGTTGAGAGCTAAAAACTAGTCTTCGCTGCTGCCTCAAAGAGGAGCAGGGGGAGAGGAGGGAGACAGGAGAGGCTGATTCAGGAGCACAGACACACTCACTATTAATGAACCAAAAACAAATAAATAAAAAGGTTTCAATGTTTTGTCATATTGGATATGGTATGTTATTGGTTATGGCCATGTACTTATGATTTTATGATTATTTAATACAGTTCTGTTTCATATGGGTGTAGTCTCTTTATTTCCCCCTCAAAATGCACCAGATTGATGCATTTAAGTCCAACATTTAAAAAAAATCTTCCCGTGGGAGCATGCCCCCGGACCCCGGGGGGGTGTCAGGTCCACTCCCCACTTATAAAAATAGCACTTTACCACTGCACCCCCTCTAATCTCAGATGCACCCTGAGTCATTTTGTTTAACTACAGTGAGCCTTTCTAAAATATACAGTAAAGAGACAAACCCACCAGCATTATAGGATATACTATGACTTTGAGCCAAATACTTGTTTTTGGGCTGTATAAATAAATTGACTTGAAACAGTTGCTGATTTAGAGTACTTGCACCTTTTTTATTCCAATTCAAGCACTGCTTATGCTACTAAACATAAAACATGCTAAGTTTATTCACAGATTATGACTCCAGGTTTTTTTTTTATATTAACTCAACAGTGTGTTATATTTCAAATGTACAGTTGGTGGCAGTGTGCACCAAGCCGTCAGTAATCCAGGCTCATACAGGAAGAAGCCAACAGCCGATAACAAGCACAAATCAAAGGCCAGAGTCCTGCTAATCTACCTGAGAACTAACAGGGCTCTACTCGGATCTCTAGCATTTCTCTCACTGTTCTGAGTGATTCAGAAGTAACATGGAGAAGATCACAGACTATCTCTGCAGGTATAAAAACTACAACTTCGCCGTCGATTTCACAACTCCAGAGTACCTTGATTCCCTCCAGAGCTTTGAAATAAGAGATAGTGACATATTCCTCGTCACTTATCCAAAGTCAGGTGAGTGAGAGGAACTCTTCATGACATAATTTGCATTTACAGTTGTGTGCATTGCTGGGAACAGATTTACTGATCAGGTGTGATGCACCCCCCCTTCAGGTACTATATGGACTCAACAGATCATCATCTCCATCTGCGACTTAGAAGGAGGTCTGAACAAATATCAAAACAACTTGGAGCAGATGCCCTGGCTGGAGTACAGGGAGTCTAGAGAGGATTACGCTCTTCGACCCTCTCCACGACTCTTTGCCTCTCACCTCACCCCGACTCTCTTACCTCCAGGACTAAAGGACAAGAAGGCAAAGGTCAGCATTTTATGGAGGGCCGAAACAATAATAAATGAGTATAACCTTTTTTTTTTTTTTAAAAGATTGTGGTAAGGACCTCATTTACAAAACAATCCTAGGCATTAATAGAGAACATTTAAAAAAAAAAATCCAAGGTCAGTATAAACAGCCACCAACTGTTTGATAAGGGCCAACATACAAATACAGCAACGGAGTATAGGTCATGTTATGTAAGGGAGTAATTCCACTTGTGTCTAAATGCTGAACTGCATTGTCTTAAGTTAGTATGCTCAGTGACAGAACAATAAATTAGAGTGTAATCAAATATTTCTAAAAAGTTTGCAAGATATATAGACAAAATGTTATAAGATGAATCTGAAAAAACTTGTTCCGGAAAAAGATTCTAGATATTTTCTGAAATATACGTCAGAATAAGGATGCTCGAACATTTTACTTTTTTAACATTTTACTTTTCGATTCATTCAAAAATCCAAGGTATCACTTAATCATGCATCTTTTCAATGGATGTGTAACTGTTGATATGCGTCACAATAATGCTTTATAACCCCTGCTTGGACTTCTGTACTGGAAAAACAAAACAGCAATAAAGTGTAGGCCAATCTGTCTTTATTGAATGTCAAAGGTCAGACCTCTTCCTCTATAATAAGAGAAAAATAAAACTGTTTAATCAGGAGGGGACAATAGTACATTCTGGACATTCTGTTTTGTTTATTGTCAGATTATCTACGTGATGCGGAATCCAAAGGACAACATCGTCTCTTATTACCACTTCTGTCTTAACTGTAGCGACCTGGAGACTCCCAAAAGCTTTGAGGACTTCTTTGAGCAGTATCTGACGGGCAACGGTAAGAAACCTCCACATCAGAGGCTGGAAGATGATGTACAGAAAGGGACCCGGGCTGATAAATGCTAATTACAACCATGTGGTCATGACAATTTGAGAGAAAGATTGGAAAGAAAAGGTTGATATGTTTTCACTTGTTGAGATTATGTTGACAATACCTGCTGACACAGAAGTCTTGCTTGCAGACAAACTATACTATGATGATATTTTAATCAAAATGTTATAACATAAAATACTAAGAGAAATTAAATATTATATAATAGCCTATTTATATACATTTGTGACATATTTAACTACTGCTTTTAATGGGTTGGAAACCTTGAATACAATCCCTTTTTCATACAATAAATTAATTCACTAAACTTTACTATACCTTTTTTAATGAGCTATCTTTTAGTTTTTTCATGGCATATTATATTGTGACTATTTACATTAAATGTTTCGGTACCACTTTACAATAAGACTACCCTTATAAAGGGTTTACGAATAGTTTGTAATTCATTTATTAATTAAGTTGTGAACACTTTATAAATCATTAATAAGCTTTTAAAATACATGAGATAAACAGGGCAACTGTGACCGGTTGCTTGCCAAATAGTGAGCCCACATTTATCTGTGAAGACTTTGGGCCTTTCTCATTTAATCAAATCCCCCTCCTCGACTCCTCGACTCCTCGACTCCTCGACTCCTCGACTCCTCGACTCCTCGGTCCTCCGATAGTGACCCGGAAATGAATTTCAGCGCGCCATGTTGAAGGACATCTCATTTCTCTAAATGCACTTCGAGCACAGAGGATCGAGCATCGAGGAGGCTCTCTGGAGGAGCTATAACCGAGGATACACTGATGGGTCCTCCACAGTCCTCCACGGCTCCTTCGTGGATGCATTTCCGGCAACAGAGATGTTTCAGAGAGTCGTGACGCACGGCCAGACTTATCTCAGCCAATCACAGCTCTGCATGCATCCCCTGGATATTATTTGATTAACTGCTTTCATCGCGTCGCGATGTTTACAGTGAGAACAGCTGTGAGGTCTGTGCAGAAAGCAGAGCAGTGTGTAAAATATATATCACTCAGTGTAACAGGCCTACTCTCTTTATTTGCTGTA
>CALSBZ010000016.1:5043501-5102110 GCA_943591055.1 Gobionotothen gibberifrons | reverse complement strand
AAATATGCAAAAAAAGTATAGTATGTCGCAAATATGCAAAAAAAATAAACAGTATATAGCATGTTTAAAATATTCAAATAACATCTAATAGAATCTGAGAAATGTACATAGTATGTCGAAAATATGCACAGAAAAAGAGAAAGTATAGTATTTCGAAAATTGAAAAATGTACAAATAAATTGGCACTATTACTTAAAAAATAAAATAAAGGTAATTGTATGGTGTTTCGAGAAAAGTCACTGCATACTATGCCAAACATATTTTAAAATGTCACAGCATATTATGTTGAAAAAAAGTCATGGCATAGTTTGTCGAAACTAAGAAAACAAGTCATATACAGAATGGCGAAAATACGAAAAAATATTAAGTATGTTGAAAAAAGTAATAGTTCAGTATGTCGAAAAATATGAGAAAAAGCCATAGAATAGTATGCAAACTAAAGTCTTAGGGTAGATTGTCGAAAATATCTTAGTGGAGTATGTCGAGGAAAAGTTACATGACACGTTACTTCCAAGCTAGGAAGGTATTTTGATGTAACTAATATTTGATAACTAGAAATGACATGATGTGTCGCGTGACATTTAATTCGAACATAACTCACCTTTCTTGTGATGTTGTGAACATACGGACAGGTGTTGCAGGCGAATCTCATGCACTTCTGTCCTTCCTCGACAATTAAAACATTCCCGCAGGTTGGACAAAAGAGAAGCATGTTCCCCACACGTAAATGTAGCTAAACACTAAACCAACAAACTCAATAAGTATGGTTTTGTACACAACTAGCTTACTGCTTTAGTGTCACTTGTGTACACTGGTGCATGTGGAGCAGCGGAAGTGAAGCTGGTGCTACTCGTATTATCGGTCGTTTGGAAACGAAATATACAGATAATGAATGTGGCACTGACTTTATAATAATAACACAACCACATCCCAAATAACTATCACTTTTGAAGAAACATTCATTAACATAAACATTTTGTCGTTTAATAAAACCGTTAAGAAGAGTCTGAATTTAAGTCCACTTAGGGGGAACCATTTGACCTGAGCTGCGGTTTCCTTACGGTATGTCATTTCAGCACACCGTTTGTTTATTTCATGGCTTTTTTGCAGCAAAAATAATTCAAATGTAATGTAGCTGTCTTTGACAAATTGTAGTCCTACGGTACCTTTTATTTACTCTTACTTAGTTTTCTAATTTGATAGTTTTGCTATCCTGACAAACAGGCCTGTTGAATTATGTTTATGACGGAGGAGCAGAGTGAGGAAACTCCTGGAGGAGGACTGTCTGTAAAAGAGGAAGATGTGGAAAAGGAGAATGTGACCGAGATGGCAGCTTTAGACGAAGAAGAAGAGGAGGAAGACGAGGAGACTCTTCCTCACCCAGAGATCCTGGACATATTCGAGGAGGGTCTTGCTCAACTTGTTCAGGACCCTTTACTCTGTGATCTGCCAATTCAGGTCTGTGTGATGTGTCTGTATTACACAGAGCCGAGCACAGGCTTTTTGGTGCTCAATCAATCAATCAATCAATACATTAATCAATCAATCAATACAACAATGTTTATTTATATAGCCCAATATCACAAATGTTACATTTGTCTCAGTGGACTTCACAGTTTGTACAGAATATCAGTATGACAATACGACACCCTCTGTCCTTAGACCCTCACATCGTACAAGGAAAAACTTCCAGAGAAAACCCACAGTTTAAAGGGGAACATGGGAGAAACCTCAGGGAGAGCAACAGAGGAGGGATCCCTCTCCCAGGACGGACAGACGTGCAATAGATGCCGTGTGTAAATCGGAGAGATTATACATTTTACAGCATAGGTAGACCAAATGTTTGGAAATGCATGTGTGTATAATAAGAACATGAATCCACGAGCCATCAGGGAAGTAGTATGATGAGAGTCAGGCAGGACCGCAGAGACAGGTTCAGCCACGACTCAAATCCAGGACTCAGGATAGAGGATCCAGGACACAGGACCGCAGCAACAGGATCAGCCACGACTCAGGATCAGGAAGTTGAGGATCAGGAAGTTGAGGGGGAACAGGGCATCACCCATCACAAATGTGGTCAAATGTACTTCCAACTGTTTCCATTGAATGTCAAACCACACATTCTAAGAGTACACCCCTCAAATCATGTATTTCTGGAAGAGTTAAAGATAAATACAATTTAATTGAGGTCAAAGTTTTTTTAATTTTTTAATTGTCCAGGCCAACGTTTTTCCAGGTCATAGTGTCATGTTCTTGTGATTATTGGGCAAACTTGTAAATTGTCTTTTTATTTTTTCCTGAAACCTGATCATCTTTATCTATAGGTAACTTTGGAGGAGGTTAATTCGCAGATCGCTTTGGAGTACGGCCAAGCCATGACAGTCAGGGTTGTAAAGGCAGACGGAGAGATTATGCGTAAGTGTTGAGTGTTTTGCTGAATTCTAAATATGACTTTGGTCAAAGTACTGAAAACTGTAGTTCAATATACACTATGTGTTTTTGATCACATAACAATTGCTTTGTTTTTGAACATGACTCCACAAGTTGCATTGAAACATTTACTATGTCTGTCTTTTTTCTTTTTATTAACCATCTACAAAATCAACTTTCCTCCCTTAGCGATAGTTGTGGTGCAAAATGCAACCGTCCTGGATCTGAAGAAGGCCATCCGCAGATTCATGGAGCTGAAACAACAGCGTGAAGGCGGAGTGAAACAAGTCAGCTGGTAAACATGCTCACAAACACAAAACCATAGAAGATATTTTAAATGAAGAAAAAAGCCAAACCAAAAGCCACTGTTTGCTCTCTTTTACAGGAGATATGTTTGGAGAACTTTTCTGTTAATATTTCAAGGGGAAAAGCTTGACGATGACAAGATGAGGCTTAAGGAGTAAGTGCATGAAATAATCCCCTCTGTCACGTGTTACCATCTGCTGCACCGTTTGACTTTGTTTCTCTGTTCAGCTACGGCATCCGAAACAGGGATGAAGTGACGTTCATGAAGAGACTCAGGAAAAAGTGAAACGACCCACCCAACGCTTGAAACGTGAGGCGAAAAACAAAGTTCCTGCAGTGTGTGCTGGGACCCCCACGCAGACATCAAATGACTTTTACAAAGTTCTCATGACTTGCTTGAGGCAGTCGGGACATCTTAGTTTAAAATGAGCACGCTTCTTGAAGAGGCTACATGTAAATACATCTTGAGTTGTGATTTTGTAAAGTTTTCTACAAACATTAAAACATATGAAAGTTGGTTGGTGTTTTACTTGCATGACAACAAGAGCATTCTGTAACATTTTCCAGAGAGGTCAGCTGTGAACTGAGGATTTGAATATTTCCTGGTATGAGTAAACACTACCAGCCTTTGTTGACCTGGTTTGAATATTAACTGTACGAGAGACACTGGGAGCAGCTGATGAAATACGGTAACACATACGTTATTCTCTTTAATATAATATTATCTTCAACTGAGTTGTAATGTTATTAACTCTATGAAGATAGTAGCTGAAACGGTATATAGTGTAGTAGTGAGTATCGTGCATTTTATCTACTAATTATTATTATTTTACTTTTGCTTGCTCAAACCAGAATTAGTCATGTATATTTTTTTCTTTTCCTACCACCGTCTTGTTTTCTGGAGGAAAAGCAATGTTTGATCAATATTTAGTATATTTTATGAATTACCACTACTACTACTGAGTTAGCAGTGTTTTTCAGTCGACCTTTGATCATAAGCAGTTTGTCTAATGTAAATGTATTCTGTATTGTTCACATTCAGAGCTGCACAGCAACATTGTGTCAATGTTTTAGCACATTTCTATTATTGGATATCAACTGCAGTCTTTGATTACAAACGTTTGGTCTGCTAACATTTGCATGGGTGTGGTTCGATTGTCACATGGAAGATAAATAAGCAAAGGATACCTGCAAACATATTTTTCAAAATAGATCCTACGATTTAGTAGATAATCTATATTTTCTAACTTGTTCTTTATTTTGAGAAGATGTCATTGGACAAAACTGAGTGACGGATGAATATATCTTAGGTAGTACCATTGAGCATTCTCACTGCAAAACCTGCATACATTTTGAGGAGTTTTGCACTTAAAATGTATTAACCAAATATCAGTCCTTTGTTAAAAAAAAGTCCAACAATTGCTCATGTCTCTTCAGCCTCCATCATGACTTCTTTAGACAGCGAGCTGAACAAGATTTCCACAGAGCTCAAACACCTTTCACTCAAGAGACAACAACTTCTGGAGAGGAAAAAACTCCAGTGCATATTTCAGGAGTTGAAGAATCGTGTTCAACTTGAACAGCCAGGTGATGTATAAATGAGCATTACAGACATGTCTATAAGTATTTGCAACAGGAGAATGAAGTATATTTTAAATATTACATAATCAGCTATGCTATCTCATGCGAGTCACTTTTTTTATTTTCTTAGAGGAGGGTGACTCGTATCAGCATGAGATTGACAGCATTGATGACAAACTGAATCAACTGGCAGAGAGGAAGGCAGAGCTCCAGAAGAACCACGACAACATGGTCTACGAGAACGATGAGAAGAACAGCCTGAAAGGTGTGTCCAAATGTACTGCATCACACCGTTTCTCCATCATACTTATTTTGTGTTCCTTTTCTTTGTTGTTAGAGATCACCTCCATCCAGAAGGTTGTGCCTGACGGTCCTGGAATTTTCTTTGTTGAGCACCCGGATTTTCCCGGTGAGTCAGTGAGGCTCTGATGCACATTTTGAACGGTTCAATTCAAGGCTTCTACAGAACCCAGTCACTGTGTTGCTGTTATACAGTATCTACTGAGAATCATTTTCACCCCACTTCTGTCAGTAATCAGTGTAACATTTTCTTTAAAATGTTCTTTATTTTTCAGCTTCATCAGTGAAAACTATGTGATCCATTTAAGTCTATTTGTTTTACCCCCCCATGTGTGTATGTCTTAAGAACAGTTGAAAAAAAGTTTTGTTTTAAAGGCCCTAAAAAAAAAATCAGCAAACAACATTTGTTGTTGGGTTTTTTTCAGGAAGGGAGGGGGTTTGCATGCAGAAATTAAAAGTCACCTGCTAAAAATATGAATTTAGCGCATGGGGTAACTTAAAGGTGGGGTAGGTAATTTTGGAGAAACCAGCTCGAGTGCGCTAGAATTTGAAAATACACAGCCGGAACAAATCTGCCACTTCCTTACAGAGCCCCTCCTCCAACACACACGAACGCGCACATGACCAATGAGGGCACGAGATAAGTTTGTGCACAGATGGAAGGCTGACAGGCAGGTAGGCCATCCAGTTATTTTAGCAGGGCCGGCTCAGATGATTGGTCGTGCTTTTTACAGTACTACGGCTTCCACAGATGACATTTTTTTATGTATTTTTTGTCAAAGCACTTAAGATATTCATTGCTATCGGGATGTTCAGAGCATTCCATGGAATATAACAAAAAGTGTATCTCGAGCCCAACTTACCTACCCCACCTTTAAGCCATACTGTTGCTACATTTGTATTTCAAAGGCCTCTGCCAGCCAGTCAAATTACAATTTACATCCATGTCTGTCCAAAATGACTTTATCCTATAGTAAAATGGTTTTGTGAGGTCACAGTGACCTCTGAGCCCCAAATTCTACTCACTTCATCAAGTTCCAAATTAAAGAGACATTTCTTCCTGGCGTTCCTGAGATAAAGTGTTTAAACCTGAAAACATGCTGTCACATGCTGGAGAAAATTAACTCATGTCTTACTTCATGCACCTGCAACTGTCGCACTTGTGTCAGTAAATGTAACCAGAATCTGCCCAGAATTATATCAGATAATTAATTAAATTACAATGTAAGTTACTGACACTTAACTGGAGATTTTAATAGCTACCATTTTTCAGAATGTTCCCGCTAGAAGTTTTAGAGAAATATTAAGTTTGATTTTTGTTGGAAAAACATAGATTAGTTGTTTTGTTCTTCACAGCGCCTACAGTGATTCTGGACGTGGAGAAGCTTCCCCCCCGCCCCACCAGGACGCAGTGTCCTGAGTGTGAGCAGTTCATCATGACAGAGACGTTTACCTCCATCAGCAGCGTCACCTGGCTCATGTGTTTCATGACGGCTTTAATTGGGTATGAAACCATTCCCTTAATCCCGGTGGCATGAGATGATTATTTAGCTTGTTATTATTGGTGCAGCCAGAGCCATGTTTCCAGGTCTGTTGACATTTTTTATTTTGTTCCTTATTTTGCAGTTGCATTGCTGGTTGTTGCCTCATTCCCTTCTGCATGGATAGATTCAAATCCACCACACACAGATGTCCCAAGTGTCGAACGTCAATCATAACTATTAAACAGATGTGAGAGAAAAGCAGTTGGTAAGAACTTGAACCTGAAAGAGTATCAGACTTAATAATGGAGATGTAGCATACAGCAGCACTTGCAGATTTCTTTGTGTTTACTATCATCATGAGCACTGAATATGAGTGGTTGAAGGATGACGCTCATGTCAGAGGGACAAACTGGTGTCTGTATTTATCCTAGATTTATGGATATTTTCGACAAGGACATTACGTGACATCCATTTTTTCAAAGCAGACCTCTAATTCAATCATTTTGAAATGATAATCTGCTTTTACAGGCTAATAAGTGAGTTTGTCTTTGGTGTTACCAGGTAATTAATGACACAAACATCTCATTATAGCACATAATCCTTTTAAAGAGTGACATTTGGATTGTCAGAATTTTTTTCTTATAGGATAACTATTAAAAAAAGTGTCATCGTCATCAGTCCTTTTTTACAAGACCTTCCTCTACATTCACATGAGTTTGTTAACAGTTCTTCCGATAACCTTCAGAGGCAGACAGTGAATTCCTTTAGAATGCAACAGTGGTGCATCATGCTGTGTATATGTGTATATGGTTACTTTGATACTAAATACTGTTATTTTTTTTTATGCGGGAGGTCACCAATTACACAAAAAATGTGTTTTGTACATACATATGTCCTCTCTGTGTTAAGAGATTCGGAAAGCTTCAGAAAAAAAGATTCTCTCTCTTTTTGTCCTGATCCATTTATATAAAAACCTGTCTGAAAATCAGCTGATCAGATTTCGGCAACTTTGTGATGTGACAACTGTTTTATTGGTTGTGTAACCATTAGCCAATCAGCAACCATGGTAACACCCACCTTATCACCTGAATCTCCTCCTAGAGCACCATTGTTTTTTTTCAACTAATCACTTCGCAGAGGGGCGTGGCCAGCAGCAGCTCATGGCATTTAAAGGTACAGACACAGAATCTGCACTTTTGGAACAGGGCTGAAATAGAGGGGTTTATGGCATGCTACAATTATCTGTTTGGTATTTCGAACCAAACTCTTTGGAGACATGTTTTGTATAGATCTGGGACCTATAATATATTGTTTAAAAAGCATGTAATAGGGGACCTTTAATGAAAAGGAAAACGGTCAGACCAGACCTTTCTGTTGCAAAGGCTGGGTATGGCCAGCAGATGTCACTATAATACAGATCAACTGTGTTGCTATTTTAGTGTGAGGTGAGTGAACAACCCAAATGAGCAGTGGTTCATAGTGATGGATGTTGTTTCTCCTCTGTAGGATGAGTGTGTTGTTACATTGTAATGCTGCACAGAGATGAATAAACTACCTAAACAAAAACCAAGCAGGCATGTATGGAATCATTTTAACCCATGAAGAGTCGATGAATGGTCATTTTGATCAAGAGCACAGCAGATAATGAGGTCTCCTAATCAGTGTTTTGTTTTTTAATATCAAAAGGCAGGGTGCAAAAATAACTTTTTTGTCCAGAAGCAAAAAGGCTAGTAAAATTGCAGATTTCAGTCCATATATCACTGGTGTTTTTGGACCTGTAGTTAATGCAAATCTACTGTAGCAATTTGCATATGTTACCAGTTTTTGGCAAATGTTGTGCCCTGGGACTTTTGGTTTTACAAAGAGTGTGCAGGATTTGGCTGATGCTAGAATTCTTGTCAGAACTGGTTGAGAAATTGAATTTGTTGCAGTAAATTGGTCGGGCTCATTTGACACTATGTTACCTCAGCGGGCTCATATCCTATCGTTATCACATTCACACTATCATATAAACATCTGATTTATGCTTCACATTTGACACTTACACAGGGGGCACATTGAGTAGGTGTGTGTTTACAATCTGCTTTGATAGTGAAAGACAGGGTGGAGTGAACAACGTAACACCCCCCAGCTACATGCAGTGTTTGTCCTATCTTTAACCAGCATTAGGAACATATCTCCTGCTTTTTCAGCTTTTACAACATTCAATAAAACGCTGTACATTCATTACGATCGGAGGACGAAAGGAAAGCAATAACAGTGGAATTATTTAAGATTGACATTTTAAAAGCTCCTTCCACTGTCATCTTAATCTGCCAGTACCAGTCCTACTTAATGTCAGTCTCCCATTACAATCAGAAGCTGTAAAGACCTCAAAGGAAGCAATGCAGGAACGTCTTAACTGATGCAGCACATATTCGATTATTACTGAGCTGATTATTATGGGGCAGAAAGCAAAACAGAGCTGCCCCCACCTCCAAAAAGCACTTCTTTCTCCACACAGGAAACTACCTCCCTTGCATACAAAAAAATGGTCTGATAGCTGCGTGAAATCTCCTCGGGTCACTCCCAGTTTAAGTGCAGTTCATGTGAGTCCAGGAAGTCAGAGGAGAAGACGCCCACCGGCGCTGACATGTCCAAAGGGTTGACCCCCCCCGCGGGCACAGACAGGGTGAGGTCCAGCCAATCCATGTTGTCCATGTTGGTGCTGTGCAAGTGCAAAGCGGAGGGGGAGTCCACCTCCATGCTGACCCCGGGGGAGTGCAGCTCCTCCAGCAGAGTCAGAGTTTGGGGCTCCGTGTGAGCAGCCAGCAGGGTCTCCAGCTGGGGGTCGGAGGTCAGGGCCGAGGCCAAGCTGGCAGAGGGGTTGAGCTGCGCTGCAGGAAGCTGGGCTACCTGGACCACAGGGGGAGGGCGGGACAGAGCCGTGCTGATGGGTAGGGTGGTGACACTGGCTGTCACAGGGAGAGGCTTGTCCAGGCAGGGAGGGTCCTGTCGGATGAAGGGGGAGATCTCTGTGAACAAGGACACAAAAGGGTCATGGTGAGAATCCAAAAAGCTACAAAAAGACTTTATGTCCCAGTCCGTCCTAAAAAGAAAGGTTGCATTATTCTCACCACCGCTCTCGATTAACACATCAAACAAGTCATCCATCTGCTGGCTGGCTGCGCTGGGACCCTGCAGAGAAAGAAGGAAGGTAAGTAAAGGTTTGAGTGGCCATAGAAACAATGTCAATGATATACTGTGTTATACATTTGATTTATATATGAATGAAGCCTTCATTTAACCAGACAAGTCCCATTAAGATAACATGACTTCCAAGGGAGCCGTGTTTAAGACAGCAGCAATACAGTGATTCTTTATTTAGTGTGTTACCTTACTACTCTATCTTATTGCTGCCTTTTGTCTGCACCGCCCCTAAGCTGTGTAGATTACGTAACATTTCAAACACATAAAACAAACATATAGTTTAGAAACAGAATGGAGCTAAACATTATTTTAGTTAGTATTGGACATTTATTGAAATCACATTATGGAACACTACTATTCAAATCGCAGGAGGCATAATTAATACATAAATGGTTCTGCGAAGGTTTCTCAGCCGACAAAACGTACTCTAAATACTTTTTTTTCTTGTCTGAAAGATCCTGACCATGTCATTGCATGATCATTTTCCAATATCTTTCAATACAAGTTAGAATATATGTTCCAAAAATGATAGTTCCATTCAGTATAGTGAATCATCTGACAATTGCAATATCAATAAAAAAAAAAAATCACAATGAAATATTCCTTCCAAATCACCCTTGAAATGTTAAAACACAATAAAGTAAACACACAGTATTAACTGCAGCATCATGCGCCTAGGAGACCACACAGGAAGAAACTGCTCGAGCTAAGGAAGCAATTACACATTCCTATTGAATATTGTCACCTGAACAGCTGTTAGCATGCTGCGTGTCTGTTTTACAGCGTCCTCGTAGCGGGGCGGGTCTTTACACTTCGACACATGGTCTGGCATGATCAACGCTGGCTGGCTGGTGCAGGGAGACTGTTAGAGAGGAGAAGACAACAGAGGCTCAGTCCAAATGAAAAGAGACAAAACATCATTCAAATGCACTTGCCGCTGTATCCATACGTAAATAAATCAGGAGGAATCACTTCACCACCAACGAACTGTCACAAGGGCCAAGACAATTATTTCTGACCCCTCCCATCCAGCTCACCATATCTTCCAACTTCTGCCCTCAGGGAGGCGCTACAGGTCACTGAAAACCACCAAAACCACCCGCTTCAAAAACAGCTTCTTCCCCTTATGTATGTCTTTGTCCTGTGCTGAGTGTTGTACTTTTTATTGTCTGTTTATTGTATGTTGAATTGTGGAACAAGCTGAAATAATCTGCACTGAACACGAATTCCAGCAGCCTGGCTGTGTGGTCATTAAAGATTCTAATCTAATCTAATAATGTCCTTCAGACAAATAGAGTAAGTACCGTATTAGAAGCATCCTTAGGACCAGCTTGGCTGGAGGAGGGTCCTACAGGACCACCACTGGCTGGGAATGTTTCGAGTAAGCTTTGTGCTGCATTACCCATCATCCATGTCTGCAGGGACAGTGAGATAGGTCAGCATGGGGACACACGTTATCCAATGAAATGATGCCATCAGATTCAGATTCGGAATTCAGTTTATTGCCAAGTAGGTTTTCAAATATAAAGAAATTCCTTTGATGTATGATCATAAAGAAACCCAAGAGGGAATAAAAGGTCAAATAAGAGCAAGATCGCAAAAAAAAAAGAGTGTTTTATGACACATGACTGCGAAAAAAATATGTATATCTGAATTAAAAGTGAATGAGCTGTGCAGTTTTTGGCAAAATGGTGCATCACAACACCCACTATCTTTGTGGGAGCAACATACACGTCTGTTGTCGCAACCAAGCTGCTTTTGAGGGACAAAATGACGGGCAACCTAAATGAAGATTGCTCATCACTTCCAGGCTTTTAGCAATGTATCTTTGTTTTACTTTTCTTAGGTACCTCATCAGCTAAAGCCTCACCATCTTTCCCCCCATACTGACAGCAGTATGAGTGTTATCCCCAGCTAGCTTTGAGTTGCTAATTCTGTTGCTAATTCTGGCTGCTAGTATGGCTCAGAGCAGAGGGACGACAGAGGGCACCGCTGTCAGCCTCCACTCAGCGCCTGCTCCAGTTTCCACAAGCCTTGTTTTGATGTGAATAAGGAAGGGTTATTATTATGGGAACAAAAAAGATGCATTACCCATGAAAGATCATCAATAAAGTCAAAAGAAACCTCTGATGTTTGATTAGCCGGAGCCATCATAAACACTGCAGCAGATGTGTGACGTGCAACCTAACTTGAATTAACTGCATGGAAAGCACACTTTATGATTTCAGGTGCACACACACACATGGATGATAACATACAACTCACACGTTTTCAAGACATCCAAACCTAGCTTAAAATCACAGCTGATAGTGACGAGTAAAACAGAGACGGAGCGAGGCTATGCGAGCACGCGTATGTTTTCTTACCTTTGTGGACGGCTGAGTCTGAGCGCTGCAGTGCTGTTGTAGCGCTGCTGAGGCCTCTATTTTCTGTGGCACGTGTCCAGACGTCTGGATGAGGCCTGGGGCCGCGCTGCTAACAGTAGTGTGTAATTGAATGCTGCTGGGAGGGAGCTGGATCGCGACGGCTGAGGGAGGATGGGATGAAGCCAGGATGATCTGAGCCTGACCTCGCTGCACGCTTTCAGGCATTGTCTGGTTGATGAATTGATTCTGAGGACCCGCCTCCTCTTGTTTGACCAACACTGGAAGGCCAGGAGAACCACAAGACACTGAGTAGTTTGACACGTTTTCCTCTTTGACCTTGAAGGGAGCGAGAGGGCTGCGGTGAGGTGGAGAATCTCCCTGCTGACTCCTCTTCTCCACCTCCAGCTGCATCTTCAGCTCCTCCACCAGCCTCTGCTCCCGCTCCAGCTTCCGCATCAGCTCCTCAATCTGCCGCTGCTTCTCGTGGAGACGTTTGTCCTTCTCAGAGTCCTTAAAAAAGGGCCTCTTCTCGGTGGGACTCTCCTCTAGTGGAGCTCTGTGCGGGGAGGTCACACAGGGGGCTGCAGACAGAGCATCAGGAAGCCTGGTGGGGCTGTCCTCGATGCCCAGACTGGACACCTTGGAGGCTATAGGGGACACAGGCGGGGTTAACCTTATGTTTTCAGACTGTGAGGCTGTGGTCTCAGTGGCGGTCTGGGGGTTAGAGTTCTCCTGATACATCTTCAGCCTCTCTATTAGATCTGTCTTAGTCCCAGAAACAGGCAGAGATCTGAGTTTTAGTTCCATTTTCAGCTCAGCAACCTGTAAACATAACATATAAAGGTAAAATACCTCCTTGACATCGAGCTCGTTCTCGTCTGCAGCATGCATGAGGTGCATATTAGTGTTAGACTGTGTGCAGGCAGCAACGTCTCACCTTCATCTCATCCAGGTTAGCTGGTAAGTGATCCGGCCTGCGGTTGGTCTGAGTGTGTCGGGGGTGCACAGGGGGAGACTCAGCGCTTCCTCTCAGAGCAACTCTGCAGCAGCTGCTTTGTACCTCAGTAGTTGGTCTGTTGTTTTAAGACGGGAAAAAAGGGAGGAAAGATCAGGGATGGAATCTAAACTATTATCCATTTCTCACAATCAACAGCTTCCATGTGCCGTCAGCAGGAAATGTAGAATATATGAGACAAACAGCAGCTGGGGATAAACAGTTATTAGTTTATGTAAAACCAGGTGTTTTCATTTCGTTGTAATACATGTCTTTGATCTTGACATTAAAGGTCTCCTATTATTCTATTTTTAGGCATATATTACAGGTCTCAGATATATACAAATATATAAAAAACATGTCGATGAAGTCTTTTGCTCAAAATACCAAACAGATCACTCATTATAACCATGCCTCATACTATTTCAGCCCCGCCCCCCCCCAAAAAGAGAGAGGGCAGCTCAAATGCTTTTTCTCTTGCGGGTTCACCACAAGGTGGTATAACCGGCCTTTTTACACATACTCTCTCCAGTAAAGGTTAGCGATGCTTGCTAATGTAAACAAAGACCATATTACTTCCAAAACAAGTCACAATCTTTTTCTGATAGCGACGTTTCTGATAGGGCCGTGGGTGTAAAGCCGTAAAGTTATAGTTATTTGGACCCCCCCCTGTGGCCCCCCTGAAAATGAAAAGAAAAAAATGTTTATGATTAAACGATTTCTTGGCTGACAGAATAGGTGGAACTAACGATATTTGTAATTCTAGTCGGACCCATTAGAGAGAGCACACCTTTATCTATTTCATATAGTTGTAAAAAATAAAGTAAGAAATCATTCCAATGTGTACTATAAGACAGTAACACAAATTAAAAACAGTTTAAAAGGGGAGTGATTAGTAAAATATGCATAAATAAATAAAAAGAAAGAATGCTAACTAGGTAACATAAGATAAGAATAAACAAGTTTAAATGATTTGTTATTGGTTGTAATCATATTCCAAAGATGTTTGGATTATTGAAAAGTATACAGCTCCCCTTCATGAGTGTTGAGAGCTGTATCCATAAATTCATTTAAAAATAAATCTTCCCTGGGGTGCATGCCCCCGGACCCCCTAGAGGAGGTGAGGTCCACCCCCCAAATAAAGCAGGTTAAAATAATTAAATTGCATACATTTTCTTTTAGTAAACACTGAAAACGGGTCCCAGACCCAAACAGCACACAAAGGTTAAAGGTAAGCCTATAATAATGTTAAAATGTGCTAAGTATATACACTGCAAAAAACAACAAAAGAGGAGTAAAAGTAGCTCACGACTTGTTTTATTTTTTGAAAGTAGCTCTCATCCTAAAAAAGGTTGGAGACCCCTGCATTAGAGTGTAAACACTGTAACTATAAGTATCTGAAATAAATATGAGTAATGAAACAAATACCAATAACTGTATTGCATTGTTTTCTTATGCGCAATTACTTCATACTGTCTTTGTCTTTTTCGTCCTGCATTTATTGTGCCCCCCCCCCTCAGAAAATAACTGGCCCCAGCCTGGCCCCCCCAGTCAAATTGGTCTAGAACCGCCACTGCGACCCACATTTCCGATATTACGTGATCGGACGCAAATCTGGATCAGCTCCGTTGTACCCCCGTTTTTAGAGATGTGGGGAAGGAGGAAAAGAGATAGGGTTGTATTTTCTGACACTTTGTGAGTTCCCTGACACACCGGGGAGGGTACACATATTTACGTATAAAAGACATACAAAAGTGCATTTAGCATGGAGCCGTACTTGAGAGTGGTGGGCAGGACGGCCTGGTAGCTGTACTGCTGCTGCTGTTGCTGCTGCTGGTTTAAGATCTGGAGCTGCAGGAACTGCTGCTGCTGCTCCAGCAGACGGGCGTAAGCCGAGTCCATCAGAACTTCACTGAGATCCTGCTTCTGGTCAGGGGGAATGTACTGATGGTACTTCAGCTTTTTCACCCGCGGTTTGGCCTCTTTGCTCTTTTTGCTGCGGCTTTTATCCCCGGGTAGCTTGGTTAGGCTTTGCTGCAGAACACAAGACAGAAGAAAAGGAGCATGTCAAAGCTGAGAGGACCATCTGGAGGATATTTGATTCCTGGAACTGATCTCAGTCCAGTTTATCAGGTAACAGAGTAAGCAGTGCCAGTTCCAACATTGCAAGACTTGGAACTGATACCTGACTTTTATAGTTTGAAACATTAAGGTAGAACATTGTTCTGACACCCGATGAGAACTGCACGATGAGGAAACGGGTAGTAAATGTGACCTTTATTGTTTCACCACCTGCAGCTACAGGATACACATGAAAATGGCTTGGCACAGGAGCAGCAGGTTCTTGCTATGAAACCAGAAACTCAAGCTGGGTTAAGCAAGCAACCGGCCACTAATTTGTCAAACTCATTCCTCCTCGGTATTCCAAGGGAGGCAGAGTTCACCCTATGCTCAGAGGATAACCGGATTATGATAAATGCAATAAATGTTACTGCCTCACTCCCATCCTTTGATTTCAGGCCATACTGTCCTGAAATCAAAGACAAACTGTGGCTGGCACAGACTCCAGCCTAAGGATTTGCTAAATGACCCTGTTGTTCTTTGAAGTGCGTTTAACTTGGCTGTATGCTGACTTTCAGTTCACCCTAAAACTGATATCACTTTAAAAAAAGACAAAACACAGACACTCTTCACATTTCCAAAGGAAACAAAAAACAAAACAAAAACAGGCAATAAATCAAATTGAGCTCCGTGACTGAGGTCAATTTCATGTCGGCTGGGTGTAAATATAAAAAGACTCTAGGTGAATGTACAGCTTGACTTAACTCATCCTTAATAAAAGGAAAGCTTCTCCTTTTCGGTACACTGCAGCTCACCTTTACAAGAAGTGGCCCCGGGGTGATGTTTGGGACAGAGCTGGTGATTGGCTGAGGTGCAGAGGCTTGTTGGTGGTTTTGTCGCTCGCCCGTGGAGACAGGGCTGACTGCGTTTGATGTGCACTGTGTGTTAGGAGGTGGGGGGAAGCGCTAAGAACAGAAGAGACAGAGAGAAACCACATGATCCGCTCAGTAAGAACAGTGAAGCCGCTACGCCTGTTAGTCATCATCCTGAGCAAGAAGATAGAGTACCTCAACTGGAATGATATAACAAGACACAGGTTGATAAACACGTAGAAGCACGAGAACAAAATGTGTCTACACATTTATTACAACGTGTCTGTTAGATACAGTAAAACATATGTATATATAAAAGGAGTTGTTCAATAGTAATGCCTCTATATGACTTGCATAAGAAAACCATCAGCAAGAAGGTTTTATTTTTAATGCTTGTCATTGAGTCTGATTTTCTTTGACAAAACATTAGACAAAACAATTAAAGGCTCGCAGACTGGAATAGCCATGTTTACATTTGAAGAGGCAGACTTTGGCAGTGAGCAGCATGTCAGCCTTTGAAAAAAAACTAGACTTCTGAAAATCATTTTTTCCGTAGGGTATATTTAGTGGTTATGTCGTATGCTGGGGCAGGATCAACAAAGAAAAAAGAAAATAATGTGACCAAAGAACAAATCAATACAACACATGTAGAGAATTCAAAAACAATCCTTAATCGACTCTCCATCCTGGACTGGTATGTAATATGTTTAGTTTATTTAGGAAATACATTGAAAGAAATGGTTTTACATACATATATGTACTTTTGTTGGCTTAAAAAAGTGAACTTTATTTCACCATCATTAAGGGATATGGTATTTAAAAGAAGTTGATTCTTTCTTTCTTGCTTTTCACTTACTTCCAAAACTAATACAGACACTAGCCAGATTAAGATCTTATCAGCATGACGCAGAGGTACTCCTAGTCCACTCAATTATAATACAAATAATAGAGCTAAAGATAAAACTAAAAGTTCCTTGTATTTGCCTCAAATCAAGTCTCGGATTGTCTTCTCATAAGTAAACAATGATACCACTGGCTACCACAGCCTTCTTTAAAGCAGCACTATTTTAATCATTTTTAAAAAAAAAAATTTCTGCAGGACGTGTTTTCACCCTCTGTCAGAAACCAGAGCCCAGTCTGCTCTGATTGGTTAGCTGGCTGGCTCTGTTGTGATTGGTCAAGCGCTTAGAGATGTCCCGCCCCTTAGCCTATCACATACAATGTGTTGGACTGATAGTCAATAGAAGCGCCAGTGTTTCAGTGATGTCACTATGTTAGGGAAGAAAACAAAGAAGACCAATGGAGGCGTTCAGGCATCGGGGGGGGGGGGGGGGTTTGCAGACCATTTACATGCACAAAACACACTTCAGGAAGGGAAAACCCTACATTAAATGAGAAGCTTCTTCCCTTTATTTTAATAGTTGTTTGTAATTTATATATTGGAAATGTTCGTTGTATTGTTGTACCTGTACTGGAGAGTTTACATTAGAGGAAGTGGAAGTGGCCTCAGTCCCTCCAGACTCCTTTGGAGAGGCAGACGTGGAGCTGGGAGACTTTTGGCTGGCAGGCTGTGTAGGTGATAATGCATCGCTGCTGTCCTCATCAAAGTTGTAGATGTCTGTTGGCTTAGAGCAGGTTACCTCACCACCTGTGGGGCAAGAATCAAACATTAGCAACCACAGCTTAACTAAAGGAAACTTAAAGGAAACTCATTGGATTTTGGGTTATGGCACTCCACTTAAATTCAAATTGTTATAAGACAGTTAGTTTTTTTTTCCATAAAAGAAAACTTGAGTTATGACGAGTAACTAAATAGTCAAAAAGCCATCACTTGAATGAACACACGACCACACAGAAGAGCTGAAGAAACTAACAAAGACATCTGCTGATGTTAAGCATGTAAAATATTTCCACAATTGTACTTAGCGTATATGCATATTAACATTTGATAATTAATACTTAACATATAGAGGAGCTACTTGATATTTGGCCCTTATGGTGGTGCTAGATGAAAAGTCAGCACATGACCAAAGTGTTTACGATTTGTCCTAAGAGTGAAGTAAACATCTGGGCTGAATTTCATGGCAATCTATCCAAACGTTTTTGGGATATCTTCACTAATAACCAAAAATGTCAACTTCACGGTGGTACTAGAGGTAAAGCCACGGTATCACCAAGGTCAGTAGGCTTCATTCAGTGGGCTCAATGAATGTTTGTTAAAAATGTGACGTTAATCTGTCAAGCATGTGTAATAACACCAGTAACAGCTAAAACATGTGCCTGCAATGCTGGCTTAAGTTAACTCTCTGGCCGTTACACAACTGTTGGTGGTGAGTTTGGCACCAAAGAGGGCTACAACACACTCTGGAAGGCTCAGGTCTGCTGACAGTGAGGATGAGACTGATACAGTGAATCATTGTATCATGTATCATCATCACATCATACAGAGTATCTACCATCATCGTCTTCTTCCACACCGGAGTCCACAGGCAGGATGTTCTTCTCCACCAGCTCCATGGCTCCCGGCCGCTGGGCCAGCTTCTCGTTCAGATCATCCTCCAGCCGGGCCCTCTTCAGCTTCAGCTGTGTGGCCTGCAGCGAGGCTTCAGCCTGCGTCTCTGGGGGAAACACAGAGAATCATTCGCTGTGATAAGACTAGCATCAGTTAGACTTTTAAAGGAAAGCTTTACCCACAAAATGACCACTTGTATTTCAATATCTTGAGTGCCTTTATGACGAGTGTTGAACACAAGTTTAACAACAGCAAAACTATACCCCATACCCATTCTTACAGACAATTACCCACTACTTTTAGGATTGGAAAGCAAAGGAATAATTTCATTGTAAAGGGAAATATCGTTTTTTTTTAACTGAGCAAATGACATTAAATGCTTTCACTCAAATTAAAATCATCCGTTTGCAAACTCACACAAAAAGTGAAACTTCATCCAAGTTAATTTAGTCAGACATAAGATCACTACTTCACAAGCGCCTTTTCGCATTACTCGTCAGGACTTGCATTAACGTGAGAATGTTTATTTAAAAGTGTTTGAAATAGTCAATAGAGAATGACATGTGTTTGCAAAGTAGAGATCATATGACTGAGTGAATGAGTCTTGGATTTTAGTGGTGGAGTTTTGTGAGAGTTTGTAAACCAAAGTTTTAATTTAGTTTTGCAGTTTTTAAAAGGGCTTCTATTTACTTCAATTCAGCCAACAATGTCTCTGTCTGTCACTGAGTAGTTGATATATAAATGATTATTTTGGGGTTAAGTCTTCCTTTAACTGCTTTGTCAGAGTGACTCACTGGGGACCTAAATGACTTCTATGTTAACTTCAAAGACATTTATCTGGTTTTAACTTTGTAAAACAAATGTAAACAGCCATTGGATGAATGAGCACCTTATTCATCTCTGTTATCTAGAAGCCATTAAGAGCTCACAGGAGAAGATTACCTTGCAGGATGTGCATACGGACCAGCTCAGAGCGCTCAGGTCTCCTGCACAGTTTGTGCTTTAGGAAGCTCCCAGTCTGTAAGAAAATAAAAATAAATAACATATATTTTGGAGTTATCATCTAGATTTAGACCAATACGATCGGTAGCTTCAGTTTGACTAGTCTTACCCTGGCTCTCTCCAGGCTGCGAATCTGCTCATGAAAGGCAGCAGGTGTTTTCAGGGCTGTGAAAAGGTGAAATAACATTTTAGATTATGACCCCGTTTTATTCTCCAAGGCCATTTACTTTGGGGTGTTTATTGCAGTTATTCATTTCGAATAGCAACCATTAATTGATAATTGAACTACAAATCAACAGAAGGAGGTTAATGTAACAACATACTGTAAGTGGAATAATGTGAGGTACAGAATATTTCTACTGTATTTACTCTTTGTTATGGATTAAGGGAAGCATTTTGAATTAACCAAAGTCCCTTCCTTCACAGTACACAAGGCTTCATCTCTGCTAGATATACTGTAATTAATCATGTTGTCCTTTTGACATTTAGACCCAAATCAGCAGCAAATATAATACATAAAACATTTGACGGTAAAAGGGCTGCTATTGTTTCAAATAACACAGTACCAGTACATATACCACTTCCCCTAAAATTATGATTTATCAACAGAGTACTGCATTTGATACTTTTTTTATTACCTCATTCAATACCCATCATGTGAATGGAAGCAGCAGCATGCCACCAACACCCCATCTCAATGATTGCTATACAAATACATTTTGGAAGTGTTCAAAATGTATAAACATTCACTAATTCACTAGAGCAACGGAGTCAGTATGGGTTGAATCTGCTTACGGTAGCGGGCCCGTCAATGGTTGCATTCAATTAAAAAACGTTTGCAGTGATTGCCTCCGAGAAAAAAAAAGACTTCTCGGGATCTTGGTACAGAATGGATTGAAGAGGTATTGCTTGAGTGTGGAAGATTCAACTTGCGACTGGGTTATCTTGGTCGATACCTTGAAGGTATAAAGCGCTAATATTCAGCTCAACTTATAATACACAGTAAACTCAAGGACAGTAGAATTCTGCCTGGAATACAAAAGGAAGGGCATTTGCTATATAATGTAAATATATCCGTCTGTTTTATAAAAAGATATCCCTATGTATCATTTGATTCAGAATGCTTTAGAACATTTGTGTCATACACAGGTCACTATGAAGTGCACATTTCCTTGACAGCCCATCCTGTTATTCATATTCAAGATCATCATGTCATGTTCTTGTCTCTGTCCTCCTGCATGAGTGTGATATTAGTAAGCAGGAGCTCATGGGAGTCAAACAGGAAGTACCAGCTTTACTGACTCAAGCAGAGAGTGACTTTTTGATCTGGCAGAATAAACGTGTCCTGTTTTAAGCGAGGTCTGGCTCTGAGTAGTCACCTCTGCTATCACCCGCACTGTTTGGAGACACACTGGCTGGAGGGGGAGAGGTGCTCTTAGGAGTGTGTCAGCGAGGAAAGCAAAACATTCCTGCTCGTCACCTAAACCTCAGTGCATACCTAGCATAAGCCTATAAGTGGGAGCAGCAGAGTGCTTTAGTGGAGGATGGCCGTAGGTCTGAGCGAAGGGCCACGCTTGGCCGGGCCCCTGACCTCCACTGCGGGCTCAGGCGCTGACTCATGGGGCCGAGCGGAGCCAGAGACTGCAGGAGACTTTCAACGGAAAACAGGACGAAGAGAAAGAGCTTTGTCTTATTTTCTTTCTACCTTTCCAGCTTTCAGCATGATTCTGTCACTTCTTCAGCTTCTCTTTGATTAGGAGTAGCACAGGGGGCTGAGTCTGCTCCACTCCAGTCTCATCAGAGCATGAGTGTTTCTTTCTGTTATGGCACTGGGTTGTTGCTTGATGGCTTATTGTGGTAAATATTTAAATTATTTTCCCGGGTTTTTGTAGGTTTCAAGTAAAGTACAAGGCTTTTTAGGGCTTTTACATAGAATTCAATTAAGTACTAATTAGTATCTTGTTGATATAGTAGCACAAACATGCAGGAAAATGATACCCTATGAATACAAGTAAGTTCCATAATGACTTTGAGAGCATCATCTAGCTAGAAGTGACATCTAAATCTTATGAAGCTGGTAAGTTTGCACGATAGTCAGCATGGAGGTATTGAAACACTTAATTCATGAGATAAAGTACATTACATTTTATTTGCAATAACAAGAGTAGAGAATTAAATCTCGGAACTATAAAATCAAATTGAAACCAATCTTAGACTTTTTAAAGCCGACATTTCCAAGGGTTTAATTTTAGACTCTAACAAGTGGAAAATATCTTTCATCATTATGTTTACAGGAGTACAATAACATGACTATTAATAACAGTCTGAATGAGACAATACACTTGTGCACTGTCTAGATAAGGATATATAAGATATTGATTAATGTGCAGACGTACACAATGTTTTTATGCAACATACAATTCTAAAATCCCGAACTTCCCTAATAAATTGGTTGTGCAAAATAATCTTTTAAACATTTTGATAGACCTGTGTGAGCTCAAACATTATCACCCTATATCAGTGGTGGGTGAGGAACTCAGATCTTTTGAGTAAAAGTACTTTTTACCACTTTGTATAAATACTCTCTGATAAGGAAAACCAAGAAAGACTACAAAAGCATAAGCATCAACATGTTTTTAAATTATAAAAAGTAAAAGTAATAATTGTTCTGGCTCATTGCAAATAAATGTATAAACATGTATTATTATGATGTATGCATTAATGTGCTCATCCCTTTGATATAGCTGATAAATAAGGATTTTTATATAAACTGCTTGTGCATTACATCAAGGGAATAATAAAGGTAATCTTACCATATACAAATTCCTGATTAATTATCTGTTGAGTAATTTGTATAGAGAAAATCTAAATATTTAAAGTAATTGAAGTTTAATAGTGAAATAGTGGAGTAAAAAGTACAACAACTGTCTTAAAGTGCAATTGCTACTCTAAACCATTGCCTTAAAGACCACTAAAGCAGGTGTGGTTAATACACTTTGTAGTGCATAATCACAAATAACATTATGACGTTTAAATGGGTCTCAAATTGTTTTAATGGAACTACAAATATGTCCCCCAAAAGCACCTAAGATGTTTTGTTGATTAAGATGCAGATGATTTGTATCCCTAATATTATGCCTGCAGAAAGTATAGAATTGTTATGAGAGAGAAAGGAATTCTGGATTTTGGACATATTGGTAACTTTCTTACTGACTCTACTAATTTCTTTAGGTGAAACTTTTGTTAGTGTGTGATGTGATAACTCACGCGGCATGATGCCTTGCTCCACGAGCTGCTCCCGACTTCTCCTCTGCTGCAGACAGAGCTGGAGGACTGCAGAGACACAGAGGCCACAGTTGAACTTTAACCATTCAGAGCCGAGTCCGCTGAGTACTAACAACCATCTCTGCCATAAACTGTGAAACCTGCCAGACTTCAAATGAAACAAAAATGCTTATTATTTCTCAATCAATAAACCACCCCAAAGGCCGGAGAGCATTCTCTCTTCACCACCACTCACATCCAATCCACTTCCTGCATGGTTTCAACTGATGTTTATCCCACAAGTTTTACTACAGCTACTTCAGGACAGTGCAATGCGATAGGAAAAAAGAGTTCCAAATGAGCGTCAATATCTCTTACTGGGATGCAAATACACAGAGAAGTCAAACAAAGTATCTACAGTACAGAATACACACAGATAAGAGAGGGATTCATGTCTGCAGTCGCAGTAATGAGCAAAAATGGCAATGGTCATAACGGCAGCAAAAAGTGAGTCATGTGTATTTGTTAAATTGTTTAGAAAATGTAATCTTGCTTATGGTGGATAAGCAAGGAGCAGAGGCACATCAAAGACTGACTATCTTTCAGCAGAAATAAGAGTCTCGCATGCAGGCCCCACACCGTCAATATAAACTCTAGTTAAATCCCAGTTTAAACATTTATAAACAAGTGAGCGTGGACATGTTATTTCAGCAGAATAACACCACTTTATGGAGAAAAAACATGAAGGGGAAGGTGGGTGATGGCGACGAATGAGGCGGCGGGTTGAGGTACATGAGACCTTTCATCGTAACCAATGTCGTGAAGTGAACCCGGCTTTGCTACAGCTATTCTGTGGCTCAGGGGAAACAGCTACTCCCACTCACACACAAACACACACAGACGTGCTGCGACTCTCTTGGGAAATGCGCTGCGTCTGAACAAGCCTCTGTGACTCACTCTAGCAAAAATAAACTGGGCAGCTGTGAGAACAAGGCCTGGGAACCATGAAATTCAGGGGTTGTTAAGGGGGTGGGCTCTACGGTTGTACGCGGAGAGCCGAGGGGACATTCACTGGCTTCCACTGGTGGGCAAGGGAACTCAGAGTGACAAGTGCAGAGGCAAAGGGTGGGAGGCTGAGACCACTCTCACAGCAGCCCATCAACTGTGGGGTAGAGAACACAGTGTGCCCGCCCCGCCTGCTGTGTTTCCTATTAAAGACCCAGGCGGCCTGAGACAGATCATACCAGGAGATTGTAAAAAAAAAAAAAGAATTGCCATCAATTTGTCTCAATATTCATATCCACTGCAACTTGCCACAGGCTAGAAGATTTATAAGCACATATTGCTGCATATCAATAGCATCAAAAGCTTCCTTCCAAGAGAATAAAGAGTTTAATTTGAGCGCCAGTATGGGGGTACACCTCATGCCTAGGGGTCCCTACTCATTTTGTGTCATGTTGTGTTCAAAGTGAACCCTGGCTAACCTCCCCACGATGCAAACCGGCTCCGCTCTCTTGCTCACCAGCAGAGCGTAAACAGAGGAGAAACAGAGAGAGAGAGAGAGAGAGAGAGAGAGAGAGCTCTGCTGAAATCTCTGTCTACTGATGTAATCTCTAATCTCAGACCAAGTTGTTCTCAGCAAATCATCCCTGGAGGTCTCCCATCAGAACTGATTTTATTTGACTTTTCTGGGGGGGGTTTTCCAGTAAAAATAAAGTCCAAAAAAACGGTTTGGTGTGGCTTCAGATACTGCTCGCGCGGATTAAGATGAATTTAGTTTAGGAACAGAGTGACACTGGGTTATGATGACTTTACTGTTATAAATACCAAATACTTTAAACACAATCCCATTTTAGCAAAGACCAAGTCAAACCACGAATATAGAGTTTACATAGATCCACAAAGTCATTTGAGTGTGCAGCGGCTAATTCTGATACATGTTCCTATGATGGAGTCACAACTCATGTACTGTAAGGCACATTAGTATAATTCATACACCTTGTCTTGCACTGAAGAAGGAGAACACAAATGAAGTATGGTATATTCAGAAAGTGATTATTTGGAGGTCACGTTAACAGTACGTCAAAGCACAAATAAACCTAAATAACTGATAGTGTGATACTGTAGAAGTGTCATACTATTATAAAAGTGTTTATAATACCATTATATCCTGCAAATAATCTGGCGCCTCTTTAAAAACATAGATGAAAGCCCTGCACACAAATACGTTTCTTTTTCAGTTTTTCTCTAGATATCCCAAACATTGTTATCAGGAATTATTTTGGGCATAAAAATCAAGTAGAGAACATCTAATATTGTGACATTAAAAATCAGGAAAGCTTGAAGGGGCCCCATTATGCTCTTTGGGGTTTTCCCTTTCCTGTAGTGTGTTATAGGTTTTTGTGCATATAAATGGTCTGCAAATGCTAAAATCCCAAAGTTCCCCCCAGATTGAGTTTCTGTCCCACACACTCGACCCCCCGCCTGAAACGCCTCGATTATGCACCTTTGTTTACTTCCGTAACATAGACGGACATCACTCATTTCTATTGGCTAGCACGCCAACACATTGTACATGATAGGCTAAGAGGCGGGACATCTCTAATGGCGCATTTCCACTACAGCGCGGAGCTCGCTTTAAGCGGGCCGAATTGCTGGCAAGGGGGCTACAACTACAACAAGATGAACATATTTGACCGTGATTTAATTGTAATACACGTTTCAAAATGATGCCGAAGTAACAACATACTGATACCGGTTAGTAAACACCATGAATTAATGCTTTGACAAGTCTGCAGACAGACGGCAGGCGAAAAACCTTTTAAAATGCGTGTTGTCTAAATGGAGATTGGCTAAGCTAACGTTGTATATGCTCCGACCGTCCACACTCACAACAACGGCCTATACAGACATAAATAAACCAGCGACTGTATTCGCCATGACACAGACAGTCTGTGGTTTGTACTTGTTTAACTTGTGTCTAGTTTCTGAACAGATATGAGGAGCTGTGAGCTCTGAGTGCTAACAGCTAACGGCTGTGTTGTTTTTCTGGGGTTCTCATTGAAGATGACGTCACGGCTCCGCCTACACTGTGTTACTATAGTTACTGCCCCAGCTACTAAACTGTAATGGAAATGCGCCATAAAGTGAGCCAGTCCTAACAAGGCCTAACTATACCGAGCAAGGCCGAGCGAGGCTGTGTAGTGGAAATGCACCATAAGCGGTTGACCAATCACAACAGAGCCGGCCAGCTAACCAATAAGATCAGACTGGGCTCAGGTTTCAGACGGAGGGTGAAAAGAGGTGCTGCAGTATGAGAGAAATAAAGACCTTTTTGAACATTAAAGCATGGAGACATCTACAAAATAGAAATATGGACCTGAACATTAGAATACTATGGCTCCTTTAAGCAGTGTCATTTGTATATAACAAATGTATAGAAGGTTAAATGTACCTTTATTATGATTTTAAATATATCTAAATCGAAAATGTATTGCAGCAATAAACGATGATATGGGCACTCAATGCATTTAAGATGATTTGTAAGTTGTTGTAATTTTCCCTCAGCAAAAGGTCTTAAAAAAGAAGGAAGTGAGTCCATGAGTGGGTATGTCTGTGTTGTGTTGGCAAACTGCTGTGGGTTTGTTTAAAAACAGTAATATTAGTCATATCATGAATTATGTGTTGATTTTAATAAACCTGAACATCTTGCATGATGGCCCTGACAGGGAGGAATTGACACAAACTAAGCATATATAGTTATTATGAACTGGTGCCATGTTATAAATCGTCTTACTCTATCCTAAAAGTATGGCTAGGCAATGTGATTATTAAATATTACAATATTTAGATCAAATACCTTTATATTGATATCGCAGCAATGTTATAGGGATGACTATTGGTGCTTATGCCAAAAATATTTACACAATGAGGTTCCTGATAAATATTCATCAGTAATGTTGATGTAGTGACTAAGTGGGTAAAGGCAAATACCAGAAGAGCTGTAGACATCTGGTAAGTCCAGACAATTACGTCACTTTACTGTAATGCAACCGTGAAAACCAGGAAAAGATAACACTTATGCCATATTACGGCATCCATCATTTTAGAAATCATGCCAAATCAAAAACAATTTAAACATACACTCATGACCCTCGGGAGTTTTCATCAAATATGACTTCAAAGAAGCAGTAATATTGGTTGCCAATTAAAGAAAGCTATGTTACGTTTATCGAAACAAAAACAAAGTCACTATTACTCAACTTCTGGTCTAACCAAGGACACTTTTTCCGCTAATGGATGCAGACAAAGAATAATAAAAAATGCAAATAATGATAAGAATCTTGGTCTGCAGTATATCGTTGTATTGCACTCCATCTGAATCAAGCTCATTGTGTGTACTAACATTACAGGTGTTGCTTATATAATGTGACAGAAAACCATAATAGTAGTTCAACAGTGCCAATATAAACACAGTCAGTATACACTACATGTTCCCCCTCGCAGACTGTGACCGTTTTTCTACAGCAACTTTGATTCCTGATCCATCTGAACACAACAGTCTCTCCTGTAAGAACGATGCATGGCATGACTCATTGTGATGAGCTTTACTTTTGCCCTGTCATTTCCTGTTGGGGATGAGTCTACGTCACTACAGCCTCTTCTCCAACTGACAGCTTTAGTAAACATTAGAACAAGTTTAGCATAGGAAAAACATACAAATACAACAATGAAAATCATGCACGGGTTAGACGAGGGAAAAGTTCAAAAGGCACCTGATTTGAATTTACCCCTGCAGATGGAAGGGGTCTCCACTTCAAGGCAGGCCATGGAGGACAGCGGTGGGTTGCTTGGCGGCCAGGTCTGGAGTCCCATGGAGGGATGAGGCCAGTGGAGAACGAGGGAGTCAGGGGGTGAATAGACCCAGCGCTGAGCGTACGACAGCTGGCTCTCAAGAGCTGCAAACAGTCCCTCCTCTCTGGCTCTGTGCTGGCCTCTGTGGAGAAAGTGTGTGCCTGTGTGTGTGTGTGTGTGTGTGTGTTTAGCGCTCAGTCAATGTCAGGAGGAGGGAACACAGCGCAGCTCATGTTAACCCTCTCTGGGTCATTTCGCTCTACTCACAGAGGGCTCATCAGACTACAGCACAAAACCCAGAGGATATTTTTCTTTTATGAACAATCAGCAGGGAATCGAATATTTTATTACTAACCTTTACATGGTTGATTCAAACAAGCTGTTGGGAAATTCAAACGGGCACATCTCCATGAGAAACTGTATGAGTGTTTTTTTTCTTTTTCTAAAGAAGTCGTTCATAACAATGACAAGAGAAAACACACTGGGCGCTCAGGGTCATGGAAGCTTATCGTTAAGCATTTTTTAATCCTTTTTGTTTACATGAATAGATGCAACAACATTGATTCAAATCAGCAACTTCATCCTAGCTGTTGTATGGTTTCTTTCAAGTGGGGTTGTTTACGGTACTTATTCATATAGTCACTGTATGATAAGCATTGTACTGCTGTATCAAAACATATTTTAGCCACCTAACAAAGACTGTTCATAGGAAAATCTATATCAGTTTATGGATATTTGCCAAGGAGCAGAGTTTGTGTGCTGTGGGAAACCAGAAGATCATATCAAGTGGTTTTTTGTGACGTAGCCTATGTAAGCAAAGTTATGGAATGTGCTATTACCAAACTATCAAACTTTTTGTGTTTTTTGATAGTATAGTAGATATGAGATTTGGACATGCAGAAAAGGGCTGGGGGTCGGACTCAGCACCAGTACATGTGAGCTCCATCCACTTGTTGAGCTACTAAGGCACAAAGGCAAACAAAATGACCTTTTTTCCTAAACCTAACCACTTGGAGTTGAGACTAAACATTGGGTAACCTACCATCAGTACAATGCTATAATAACGTCATAACATAGTGTAAGTGTAATCATAACATTGGGTCTGCATCTTCTTGCTTACTGGTGGGTGCAGTTTGCCTCATCAGATGCATTAAAGTGGAAAAACAACTACTGACAGCCATTAAATGGCCTGATAACAATCATAATCGGGGCCAAGTATATCACACACTGATGTTGATTTTGATAAGGTGGACATTTTGTTCAAAGCCGTAAAAAACTGGCTTTTCATGGCAGAACCTGTCTGCTTTTTCAAACTGGGGGCGTGCTGATTATAGATAAATACCTTATAAAACCCAGCTTCAAAACATCCAAAATAGCACTTTATTCCCCAGGAACTCCATCTAGCATGTGACTATTTTTCCAAAAATGTGATTTTCTACTTGGTCAGAAGAAAATCAAAGTGGATTAAATGCAGCAGCTAATACATGCATAGTCGTTGCTTACAATGGTGGTTAGATCCATCCACGACTACAAACGCACCAACAGGAAATGAGATAAAAGGGGAATTACACTAATTGTGGAGAGTTCCGTGTTTCTCAGTGGGTCCAGGAAGGCTGGTTAGACTGGGATTAAGAATCAAGAAATATGCATATAAAACAGCATGGGACACATGGGAAACATGGAGTTGATCAAGTAAATGGGACTGGTACAGTCAGGCACAATGTTTTATGACACTTCACAGCTGGGTTTGAATAATGGTGAACAAGACCATGAAGAAACATGGGAGGGTAGTTGGAGCTTTTGGTATGTGGAAAAGCATATTTCTGCATGTCTCACTCGTCCGTAAATTCACAGAATACTTTTGAATTTCCATTTCTTTCAACAACTGATTTTATGAATGCCTTAACACCTGTTTAGTCCCACAATCGAAACCTCTCTCGTGTATCAAAGTCAGGTGTGGGTTATCACTTTCCCTTTCCAGTCCAGAACAATGCTGTTTCTCAACTTCAGTAACAATTTTAAAGTCTAATTTCTTAAACTAAAACGTCTACTAATTCAAAATGTCTGTGTTCAATTAAAATTCTGCAACAATTTCACTGAATTGACTGTTATTAATAGCTATTTCAGCTTGATAAAGATCACGGTACTGTATAACATGCAATTGCTTTCCTCGGGCCAGCTGTTTTTCATTTTTACAACCTCATAATTACTAATTTAGACTAGAGCAAAAACATTCAAGTTTACAGGTGCAGTCTCTAGGCAGTGTTTGATTCAGGATTCAAAGATATCTTTAACTTCACAATAAATCACATCACTGCCTGATATATTCCTACAAGTATGAGAAGATTAAGTGTACTTTTTACACCTGTAGCTCTGTTCCCTTTGACTGGAAAACCAGGCAAAATACTGATTCATTGACCAAACCTAGGGCCGTGAACACGAAGCCATATGGACAGACTTCTTCTCGTTGAAAGATTTTTATAGAACAAACCTCTTGGGGTGAACAAACTAAACTGAATCACTTTCTGAAACAATATGTTCAGTTCTCAGTTCAGTTGGGAGCAAATGTGCTGGGACTCAAAAGTGAAACCAATGCAGAAGTGCACATTTCTTTGATATCCATCAAGGGGAAACGCTGGAAAAAAAGAAGTCCAATTGTAAAGAAGTCTATGAGAAAAGGACAAGGCGAAGTAGTCGAAGAGGACTGTCCTGGATGACCTCAAATGACCTTCTCATACTGCCTGTGCTACAGCACCTCTTTTCACCCTCTGTCTGAAACCAGAGCCCAGTCTGCTCTGATTGGTTTGCTTGCCAGCTCTGTTGTGATTGGTCAACTGCGTAGAAATGTTTCGGATGTGTCCCACCCCTTAACCTATCACATACAATGTGTTGGAGCGCTAGCCGATAGAAGAGCGAGTGTTACACAGTGATGTCATTATGTTAAGGAGGTAAACATTGTGTGGAAGAGGAACTCCCGCTGGAGGGAACTTTGGAATTGTAGCCTTTGCAGACCATTTACATGCACACAAACCTACACATTACAGGAAAGGGAACACCCCAAGAAGCATACTAATAGGGCATCTTTAAAGTAGAAGAAGTGTGTTCCACAGAAACAAAGAACAAGGGCTTTGGGATCATTAACACTATAGCCACTTACGAATAACGCTACAATGATGTCATTTTGAGAAGTTAGGCAGTAAGCTTTAAATTGTGTTTTATCACCATTGAAAAATGGAAACAGTCTCCCAAACACTTAATTGCAGAAACGAAGGGCAAAACTTGTTTTCCATCTGGAAAACGTATTACTCATGCTTATTCAGTTAAAACCAGACTGTAGTTTAGTACAAAATATCTTTATGTTAGTGCAGCACACATACTATACACTGTCATCAGTATCATATTTTGACATGATAAGCCACAAATCACGACAGTCATTCAATCGTTTTTCCTACACTTTGTCTTACATACTTTGAAAGTTTCAGATTTGTGAAGTGTACATAACATGAAGACCAACATCTAGGGACCTTTGTTGCATATTTACCTAATAGAAAAGCCGTTCTCCATTATTATCCAATTCTCATTTTTAAGAATGATTCTTTCCAGTTATTTCAGTAAAAACCAGGATATTCAGAGATGGATTTTTTTGAACAGTTGTACCCAGAAACCCCCCCCCCCCCACTTATATTTAACCTTTGATTCAATGTCACAAATATGGAATTCAATGATGTAACCATGTATGAACACATACCTATACATGTTCCCAAGGAAAACCTTTGATTGTATTATTTACTTTGGCTCTGATTATGTGTTGGCTCCCGCCGGGAATTTAATCTGATCCCCAACGTCATAACGCAAACAAATCATTGAAAATAATTTGTTTTCCTTGTTGCCTTGCTCTTAAATCGGCGATGATCTTTCTGTCCTTGAGACCGCAAAGGGAAATTATTTTAGTCACACAGGAGGACGAAGACCCTCTTAAACGTCAGTGAAACACGACTCCTGATGATCCAAAAGCTGTGATATTTAGGGTCAACAGAAATCAATCATATTTATTTATACTGCATCACATATTGTTTGTCTATGCCTGTGTGATGGGGAGTTTATTTAAATGTGCATGTGTGTAATGTATGGATATGAATCGCACATATAAAGTAGTGCAAAAACAAAAAACATCAGATTCTCATGTTACCATAAATGAAATGATTATAAAGGAAATGTGTCCGTCTATACATGTCCATTACTTCAGTGTCAAAAAAACAGTGTGCAAAACGTAGGCGTACTGACATTTGGATGAGTACTTTTTGTGACACAGAGCCAACCATTGCACAATGTCATTCTGACCCCCCCCCCCCCTCTCGATGAGAATCTCTGTAATTTGGAGCTTCACATTCCCCAAGGGTGGACAACGCCATTCTCATCTGCCCCATTACCACAGTGTAGCCGTTTTCCAGTGGAGGAAACCAGCTGCATTACAGGTTTCTTCACAATGACTCATTTCAATGACGAGAAGTGAAACATTTGGTAGTAATTAAGTGATATATAGAACAATCGCGACCTGGCATTACGGAGCAAAAACACTAACAAAATTAGGAAAAAGGGGATGGGTATGTTGGTGTACAACGCAATGTTGTTGGTATTGTGAGGCAATTTGTAATGTGAGCTTTGACTCTCAGCCAGGGACAATGCCAGTCTTCATTGTGCTGACCATGTTAAATCCATACTCTCATTTCCCTATGCTGTTACACCAGGGCCTGAAAGGAATATTGATTACTGTACATACACTGTATATAAGAAGGGTATTAGGTTGGCATTCTAAAGGGTGGAGTTACAGTAAGTGCAACCAAACAAGTATTTTTCGGTGATGAAAATGTTAAATCAAACTTTCCTGAACTTTAAATACATTGTGAAACAACTGTAAGACAAATGGACACAACCAGAGCGGAACAAACCATGCTAGCGACCTGTCAATTGTAAGGTAGCCACACCCTAAAGTACACACCGTTTATTGTCTATTTTACAAAGTGGGACCACAATTGACTAAATGAACATTGTGCTGTATTACAGATGATTTGAAACCAGCACTTGAGACCATACAACCATTATGAAAATATGTACTGTGGTAGAATAATCAAGGAAGAATTTGAGTCAGTTTATCACAGACTTCTATTTAATCTGACTTCTTGGACTATTTTCTGCAAATAAAAACAAGTTAAGAAGAAAGCTCCTGTGCTTCTCTCTTCTCTCAGTTTTGAAGTATTTGAGGAGAAAAAGTTACAAACTCATTCCCTCAACTTATTTACTGAGATGTTCTTGATATAAGTAATACTATAATAATGTGTCTGCCCAATGATGTAACACAGTTTACAAATACAATATATGGGTATTTAAGAAGAGTATTATGCTGGTCTGTGTGGTCATTATTGATCAGGGAGGTTGAGTCATTGTCCCCTGCACACTACAGACATAAGGAACTATAACAAACTGAATGTAATTGGATAAGAGTCAAAAGGAGACAACTCTTGAAAAGTGCTTTTGAATGGATGGTTTTTATTAGCTGTGTTGGTGTATTAGGCTATGGTGTTGTTAAACTGCTTCAATTTCTGCACTCTGTAGCTAACACCTGTGAGTATTACTGACAGCTTTATGAGTGACCCTTAAATACTGAATGGAAAACACATTCACTCCATCGACATCTCTTACCTTCTCCCCTTTTTGGACGAAAAAAAGTAGTTCTTATGTTTGACGTCTATATAATATGGTACATTAGATGACATAGACAAAAGCTGGATATTATTTATGAGTCTAATGTTTCCTGGACTTATTTTTCTAGTTGTGCTGAAGTGCCGTCACACAGTTGTCCTGGTTAGACAGTGCACTCCATAATTTTGATACCAACACAGTCAAGGCAATCATCTCATGCGGGGGCTTCAAACTCACGCACTTACTAAGATTAATAACATCTGCTTGTTTATGCTCCAAGTACAGTACAGGGTCAAGGTCAAACAACATTTTATGTCAAACACTTTAACTTTTATCGCATGAAAAGAACAACACCAAAGGTCAAAACACTCTGAAAGCGCCATAAGCCGATTTCAAACAACCACTTAAAGGGTTTGGGAGTAACCCTATCCTCTCTCTGATGATGCCTGTTGATGGGCACACTGTAATGCATTTCAGGTGCACTGTGATGAGGGAGTCATCTATACAGCGCCTTTCAGCTCACATAGGTATTTCCTATAAAACCCAGACTGCATCAAATTCCTTGTGGATTTTCACTGGGGTGGTTCCAGAAAAGAATCCAAGAGAAAGTCTCGATAAGACGCACATTTGGAGTAATTTAGGGGCAGGTATGCAAAGTAGACAGCTCCCTCCATAACACGCAGCTCACTTCTGGCACACTCTCAGCCAAGATGTCAAACAGAAAAAGATCGCAAGCGCTTGGTTGAGCATGTGTTGCTACACCGAAGACAGATGTTCAGTTTAATCAAAGTAGGAATCTGTTAATCAGACTAGTTCTCAAAGGATCAGGTGTTGGGGCTGTGCATGACTGATTGCACATTTATAAAACACTGACATTTCAAGCCTCAGAGTAAAGTTATTTATCATGGTAGTGAAACGTCTGGGCGGCTGCCACGGCATTATCTTCAGTAAGGCATTAGGTGTATCAGATTACACCTGGACCTAAATTTAGGCAAAGACAATACAGCAGGAATGTGCTTTAATGATGGGATGTTCTGTACGCCGGCTGGGGCCTGATCATCAGCCAGTAAATGGATATAAACAGCTTTTGATTTCAAATGAAAAATATGAGAATATTCACTGATGTCAAGAGAGATTACATATGTTTGCAGCAAAAAGTGAAAATACATTTTCACAGGGGAGTCTCCACAACAGCATTGCATCCCATGAAGGCCTCTGCAGATGGAGGGAAAGCCAGAGGGAAATCCCTGTAGGCCTGCAGTTTGCTTTGAAGCTGCGCTACAAGCAGCTGCCACGGGACGCTAAAAGAGGCAGGCCCCCAGCCCGGCTCGGGCCACATTAACATCGCCACCGAAAACAACTAATTGCACACACTTACCAAAAATAAAACATATTCACAGCTGCCTAAAGGCAAACTGCAACCACGTATCATTTGTATTTGCTCTTTTGGATAAACCAATCAAACACATTCTTTCCCACGTTTTACCAAGATAACCAATCAGTCAATATTTACAGCAATTTCCAAATACCATAGACATTGACTAGACTGATTTACCATTACTATGACTCAATGCATCCAGATAATACAACTGAGTCATGCCACAGCGTCATATGGATACATTTATTTCATTAGCTGTGGCATATTTTTTACGAGTAATCCCTTAAAATCTACTTGTGGTTGACTACGTTTATTATTATATGCTTAGAGTGATTAAACTCAAGGATTTTATTTTCCAACTTCTCTCATATCCGTTTTCTGTTCATGTAAAGCTGGTCCGAATTGAAAATGTTCTACTTTTATTTTACTTAAATGTAATTGTTTCTTTATTATTGTTGTTTTAAGTTAAACATGTATACATATATATTGTCTTTTTTTCATGGTTTTATGTTTTTAAATATATTCGTATTTCTTTCAACAAAAAAAAGCGAATCACAAAAAATGTACAAAGCTATATCTTTGCTTTCACCTGATTTGATACCATGCACATAACCAACTAGCATCACATTTTCTGCAAGTACTTCATAATAGAGGTATCTCAGATGCATAAAAAAAATAAACTGTCAACACGAACAGAAATTATCTTTGTTTCCTCAATCATGGTGTTTTTAAAAAACTTTTCAAATCAAATAAGGCCTACAAGGTACAAGACTAAATATGAACTCATCATTTTAAAAATGTCTTCAAAATAACCGTAGGCTACAAAGCAACTCATTTAAGAAAAATAATACATAGTGGACAAGAAGGCAAAGGAGGTGTGTCTTCCTACAGCGACGTCACTGCACAGAGGATTACTGACATCATACAGTTCATCTAGTTTAAGGTTGGAACATGAGGACAATAAAAGATTACAGCTGTTTTACATCGGGTTGATTTGGCCCCATAAGAAAACATTTTAAAAAGTGTTGAAAGAGTAGTGTGTACACAGCCATAAAGAAAGGGGGAATGTTTTAAAAAGGGATGTAGAAAATTGTCGCCATGAAAAAAACAACCCACATTGGCCAGCGATTATCTCAACACAATAAAGCAGGCGCAGACTCTGCTGCTAAAAATAGCCGTTGGTATAGCCAGAACAAGCAGCTGGACGAGGGGGAGAGAGGAAAAGAAGAAAATCTTTCCGTTTCTGTGCGAGTCTGGGGCATAACGGGGTCCCCATAACCATGTGGACTTCATGTCAAAAAAACAAATGTTACAACTCCAGCGATGGAAGGGCACATTCTTCACACTTCCCCTCTAACATTCCCTGATTTCAACAAGCAAAACTTTCCCATAAGCGTAATTAAGCCCCAAGTGGCTGTTACTCAGAGCCGTTTCACACAACCTCCCATCACCTCCTTGCTGGGGGTTGGTTTGGGGTCAACCACAGACAGAAATAACCTCTTGTTTGCTCGCTGGCGCGCTTCAACTCGTGCTGTTGTTCTGGGAGTAAGACAGGCCTCTGTGTTTTTATCTGGTGTCATAGGGGATCCCGAAACCCATTGACATTGATACTGTAGGATCTGTGAGAGACAGCTTAAACATGCAGCTTGCAATTGTAATAATAATGTAATAATTTCTGGCTAATAATATGAATAGAAATGTAATTTAAGGCTCCAGTTCAAGAAAAAAAAATAAAGAAATAAAGAAATATCACCATGATGCAGTTGATTAATTACATTAAGACAACTATGTTAAAGGTAGGGTAGGTAAGAATGGAGAAACCAGCTCGAGTGCGCTAGAATTTGAAACTGAAAAAAATCTGTCCCTTCCTTCAGACTTCCTTACAGAGCCCCTCCTCCAACACACACGAACGCACACATGACCAATGAGGGCACGAGATACGTTTGTGCACAGATGGAAGGCTGACAGGCAGGTAGGCCATGCCATGCCGCGGGCCTCCGAGGGCAGATAATTGGACTTGCTTTTTACAGCGCCACAGATGAAATACTTGTATGTATTTATTGTCAAAGCATTTAATGTATTCATTGCTATCGGGATGTTAAGAGCATTCCATGGAATATAACAAAAAGTGTTTCTGAAGTGAATTACCTACCCTACCTTTAAGTATTAGCTATGAGTATGTATACATTTTCTGAAATTGAATGTCTAAATATGCAAATTAGGTATTATCTTTTCAGGATAAATCTACAGCCGCACATACAGTAGACAGCTTTCGTAAGATAAACTCAAATGTGAACTTATTGTGTATTATGAATGTTTTTTTTCTACTTCTTTCTATACTTGTCTAACATAAGACATTTCAAAATTGAAATGGCATGACAGAAAAAAGTTCTTGCCTGTTATTGTCTTGCCTTTAAGAAATTCTTCACAGCCATTTTAAGAATCTTAAGTACATTTTTGTATTAGATTAGTAGGACTGCTTAGAGGACTGTTAAGATGTTTTAAAACTGAATGTAATATAATCCCAGGCCTGCATCTCTGCTGACTCAATGAGAAAGGTTCTTACTTTATATCAGCTATCATCTTCACATTGCATTAGATGAAGGTGATGCTTTTAATTCTAATGACATAGGCAGAAATCTGGTTTTAGCGTTTGGCTAAGTCGCAGACTGTTGTGATGATATCATCAGAAAAACAAAGTTTAGCCGTTGCTTAAATGTGAACAAGTCATTAATCCGAGTAACAGTTAATGCACTGGGCTTACTGATGAGGTGCTGACATTTGGAACAACAACATATTTCCATGCCCGAGTGGAGAAGGAAAACCTCTTCATTTATTCAGTTTGGGGTACAATGACTACATGTTGTTGTGCAACTAAATGGATATTCATTTCAAGAGCTTACAACCCAGTATGCAGATGCTTTCCTAAATCCTAAAATTGAACATTTGCTTCCTGATGTTTCCAACAATAAACCCTCCTTCGACACAGCCCTGTGCTACCATTTCTGTGTCCCTAGAAAAAGATTAGAAATAACATTTGCTCACTGGAATAACAGGTAACAATAACAGTGTAACCACGGCCTCAGCCTGAGGAGAGACGGACAGTCAGAACACAGTCCAGACCACAAGGGAAGCATTAACTGCTCCATAAATGCCAGGAATATGAAGTGAGCAGTGTAGCTTTCAAATGTTTAATGCAGCGTTTACACTAAAGGCAGCATGGGGGGACTTCATAATCACATTAATGTTCTTGAACCAAGCAGAAATGTAGTATTAAATTACAGAATATGGTATTTTTTATGATGTCAGATCTCTTCCTTTGTCTGTCCGTCAGTAGTTCCCTCTATTCATCTACTGTCATCTCCCTGCAACCAATGTTGCTTCCTGCCTCAGCTCTATGGGAAACAGTGAAGTTACCCTGATTACAGACATTTCCTTCCTCCACCATTCACAGCAATGCCTGGAATGGCTGCAGTATTTACTCAGGCCCGGAGCGGTGCTCTGCAGATCCCACACCCACATGGCATATGCATCATAGGGCTACAAAGGCCAAGGGTTCCTGGGAGAGTAGTGTTCTTAATCCAGATAGGAATATATCACAAACATATAGTATTTGGCAAAGGATTAATGAAATGAAAATAATCTGATCAAGTTGATATTTTAAAATGATTTACTGCCTGAATCCATGGGCACCTTGAGGAGCTCAATGACTTGTTTCTTGTACAGCTCTCTACAAGAGAACATGGCCCCTCGGAGTCCCCCTGTGGCTTTGGCCCCCCTGAAACTCCCCCACATTTCCCCCAAAACTAGTGACAACTATTTCATGATTTCATGCCCACTTCTTGTGGTTTGAAACTTGTAAAAACAGCCGATGTGAGTCCTGAATGTTCTAATATCATACCACCACTCTTGATGTTGAGCTAACCCGAACAGAAAACAAATAATAACTCTATTATGGGCCTTTAATGTAGGGTTCACTAACCCAGGAAAAACAAAAGCCTGGCACATGGAGGGACATTTTTCCCGTGCTTTGGTATATTTTGTCACAAACAATCAGGAAATATAGAACAGCTCAACTCTATTTATACAGCAGCTTTCGTACAAATGTGCTGCAGGAAGTGCATCACAAAGCAGGATTAAATAAATGAAGAGAGAAAAGTCGAATTGACTAGAACAATTACAGCAATAAAATGTTGAAAAGTGGTACAAGTTATTAAAAAAAAAAAAGATTAAAGCTTTAATGCAACATAACATTTCCCTACATTTAGAAAGATAGGACTCTTCAAGAGAGAGCTTGCCATACTGTCACATTTCTTATTTTTTTATTATCTAGACTTTATGCCGTTTTAGGTATATTTGTCAAAAACTAAAACTAAATGTAAAACTACCCCTTAAATCTTATTTTGTTGATTCAACGACGAGTGCAAAAGCAAACCATGAAGTCTACAGAAACACTCTCTGGAGATCTAGGCATGTTTGCATATTGATGCAAAGTAAGGGTTCCACAGATAACCGTTTGTTCAGGCTTCCTCTCACAGGGCAAACACATTCAGGTGAGGTTAACTGGCAACTCTAAATTGCCCATAGGTATGAATAGGAGTATTTATCTGTGTCCTCCTCTTACCCACTGTCAATATTGTCTGGAGTCTCCCATCTAATGGATTACACTGCCATCTAGTGTAATGAAAAAGGTACAATTATAATACATTTCCAGTATGGCGTAAACCGTTCGGCAGCTTTTGTTCTATTCCAAACAATGTGAGAAAGAGTTAACACTATATTTGTGCCACATTTAGTGAAGACTGAAAACAAAAGCAGCTGCAGCCTAATAGCTCCTTTAACCATCGGAGACACTTCTAACCCCTAAGAGACAGCGTGGGGACGAACACACTTTTCATTTTGCCATTTAAATTAGAATGAGCCTAACCCAATCTTGTATTATCACCAGCTGTACAGAGGACATACCTCTGGAGCCTCGGCCCGAAGATAAACTACCAGCTGTGGAGTTTCTGTTTGCTGAGCTTGTTGGCCAAATTGCACTTCAAACCTCTAAGGACCATCCAGTGTTCAGGCTGCCATGTTGAGACAAGATGGGCTGCACTGCAAATTCAAATGGCTTTAGTAGCAATATATCTTAACATATATGAAAAAAGCAACCAGAATCAGATTGAAATATCTTTGAGAAAAAATACTTTATGAGTCTTCAACAGTTCAAATCTCCAGTGGCGTACAAAAGAAACTGGAGACATTTTGCTTTTGGTGAATTATTACATTGGCATTATTACTATATTACACTGGTGATTGCAGGCAATATCCTTGTGCCTCAGCAAATACTTAAACACAGTACATACTGATTTTAGCTATTACTATTATTATTATTATTATTACTATTATTATTATTATTATTATTATTTAAAACAAATGTAAATGCATGTTTATTATTTATTTCATTCAAAACTTGAGCCACTGTAACTTAACTGGTTCTGGTATATGCATGCTGCAAATATGGGTACCGATTTAATATAAATAACATTTCTTTAACTGTTGGCATTCAGTAGGTCTTCATTATTTTAATCAAGTGTGGTTTATTCCCATCTTGTTCTCAAATAACTCTGCATTCATGTTTATTATATGTCTATTTGACCTTGTGGAAAAGCAATATGTTGTATGGGAAGCTGAGTCTATATCTGGAGGATTGATAGTGTGACTGTGAAACTGTGGAGGAGTCAAGTTTGGCTCTCTCAAAGTAAACCTCAACTAATTTTCACAAAAAAACAATACCTATAACGTAACACAAATAATCAAAAAAGGAGCTTTCATTATTAAACCTTTAATCTTCGCCTCTCACAGACACAAGGGGGCAGTGAAAACTGTGACGCAGCTCGTCAGTTGGCTTTGAATCTGGGAGCATACTTGCCAACCTTGAGACCTCAGAAATCGGGAGCATTTCAAAACCACCGCGGGGGGGGGGGTGCTAGTGGATCGCCGGAGCTGTATAACATTAACATGCTTATTGTAGTTGTAAGTGCACTGCCTTGCGGCCTGAAGCACCTTGATGGAGCATATGTGGGCTGGTCCTGTATTTGACAGGAAAGGGGTGAGCAGAGGGTAGAATTGTCGATTCTTGTTCTGTTTTCTGTGACAATCTTCCTCACCCTCTCAGACTTTCAGTTGCGCGCGCTCCTAAAGAGACGTGTTACCATGGAAACCAAACAATGGTGGAGCTGTATTAAAGTCCGAGTGGAAACAGTCCTGAGTAAATCTGATTTTGTCTCCCGCGAAAATCGGGAGGGTTGGCAAGTATGTCTGGGAGGTTAAAATGATATCTGAAGTGTTGCTTCAGTACCACACAGATATCATTTTAAAATCTCTTCAGTCCACATGCCCTCCATCAGCTCTTTCCAAATATAGAGCTAAGTACGAGGCTAAAGGAGTGTGATAATGTTAGTCAGTGATGCTCTGCCTCGGAGGCGATGGTGGGGAGTGAATCCATCGGGATTCTGTTATCTGTTCTCAAAAGTCCAGCTATATTGGTGAGGTACTCAGGATAACTGCAATTCCATTTCCATTCAACACTTCATTTCAAAGATTATTTGTATGAAGTGTGACGGGAATGATAAAAAGTTTCTCTTAAGTTCTTACTGTATTTAAGGAAGTGTAATTCCTATATTTTAAAAGGGGTTGTATTAACTGATGATGGAGGTTAGCACACTATGCTGCTTTACTGCAACAAACACAGAGCCAGAGCTCATGAATCTACACAAATATGTTGTTTCTGCTTCTCTCGCTTTTCTCAAGGATGAATTTCAACAAATATGTATCTTGTTGCTGATATTTGGAGTCAAAATGTCATGTGCTATGCAATCATTTTTAGAGCTACTATATGTGTGTTATTGTACTTTTGTTGATTAATGAGCATTTGCTAACTAATCGGAAAATGATACACTAACAAAAAAACTTGAATCACTTAAAAACTTAAAAGAAATAAAATAATAATAATTGCAATGAAATTTAATAAATTGGTGAAAGAAATTCTGGAACATTTGAAAAGGAATACACTTGTTCTTTATTCAGTGGCCTAGACTTTAAATCAAAGGTCATTGAAATCCATGACGTTGTTTTTTGAACCGGCAAATGGCTGTTTATACTGACATAATAAAATCAGTGTTTCTCATTGTGCACCTGCAGAATGTATTATCGTGCATCCTTATCTTTGATGAGCAGTTATTGGCGCTGAACTCGAAATGAAATCAGTAACTTGATTACTCACAAGTCTTTTAATTTCCAGCAGTATGTTTCTGTCTCAGTATGTGAGGCTGTGGTTCAGTCCTCAGAGTGGGCAGCAGTGATTAAAGCCTTTACAAATACAGCAGCCTCCACTTGACTCTCGCTGAACGGAAATGTCACAACAATTTGAGAGGTGGGACTCTTGTCATTTGGCAAAAACTTCACCCACTGAGGTTTCTGAGCGCTATCATCTAGAGAAGCATGACATTTGTTTTAAATAGATAAGAGTTGAAGGGTTGATATGAAATCCCTCTGGGTAGAGAAGCTGAAAAGCTCATCAGCCTTTTGCTTTTTTTTCAGCATTTAGCTTATATTTGTTCATTACTGTTTGCACAATTACCCAACTAAGACGCAAAAGAACACACTCACTGTACTGAAACAGATTTTCTTTAGGGCGTTTTTGGCAGATTGCAAGAATGTTTTCTGTGTCATTTGCTTTTGTGGTGGCAGTTTATAATAAAAGGGCAGCTGAGAATATTCAGTAGGATTTACATCATTGCAAATTGGATGGTGTGTTCAAATGATGGACACTTCATCTTTGTGTTGCCAGCGCTATGAGCTCCCAGTCAGCAAAAGTTGGCTGCATGATACAAAATGATGCGTTCATTTTCACACACCACCAACATTGCAATGATTCCAGACTAGTTGAAAATCTGCAAAATTCCCTTTATTTAAATCGATTTAATTCTGCAACCTACCCTTTAAATTCAACATTATTGTTGAATTTGCTATTTACGAATACATGTCTGAACATTCTTCAATTATTTTTACATTTTTGCTTTAAAAATTTGTGTGTAAATATGTGATTTGTAAATGTAAAACACCATCCACAAATGCATTTAAAAGATTTGTAAACTCACAAATGCATTTGCAATGTAAAACGGATCTGCAAATACGCAAAATATTTTCACAAATAAAAAAAAGATCTGTGAATACTATAATTAATTTACAAATAAACAAAAGGAATTTGTGAATATCTCTTTAACATTGACCACTTTCGATCAGGCATCCGTGAATCCATTTTGTATTTGTCAACCAAAAATGCACTTGTGGATCTCAAATCTTTGCTTGTGGATCGTCTTTTTACACACAGGGGTTGCGGTCGAATAGTCCATTTAGTTTAGGAACCTTCCTAACCGAGTGAAATGACCCGGAAGTCCCTCAGTGGCAGCCATGATAAGTGCCGTTCGAATTTGTCTACATGATAGGAAAGGAGGTTTCAAACTTCCTTTATAACCTCCTTTAGCTTAGGAACCACTGGACCTCCCTAACCGAAAGGAGAGGAGAAAATGCTGCCCCACAATGCCTTGCAGCCGCAGCATTTGCCGTCACACAACAGTCGGCCGTTCACGGAAACAAACGATTATGACGGAGAAATTATATCATGAAAGTTACGGTGCTTATTAAGCTTTTTAAAACGTATGTGGTAAGTTGCCAAAGTGCTTTGTTTTGAACGTTCATCAGTATTATAATCAAAAAGAGAAATATGAACGTTAGTTTTTACTGAAATGATCAAATAAAGTCAACATTTCACAGTCTTTACTGAGCTGTGTGGGGTGTGTTCAACTTTTAAAAGATGTTTGAATGGTGATATACACAGTGATAGATGTTAAGGACTAACGTTTATAATAAATACATTTGTATTGATTTTAAGATCTTTTCATACAATCATACGTATTGGGATCATTTGTATTAATGTGGACCGGAGGGAGAGGGTGACGAGCATAAGTTTCACTTTCCTTTTTTATTTCAATTCCAACTTTGGTCATGAAGAATATGTTTCTCTGTTGTCCACGTTCATAAAGCATAAAGAAACAGCATCAGAGCACGGTGCAGAGTCTCTAGATGAGTTTACAGTAGTCCCTCGTTCTTATTATACATCCATGTTGTAGTCCGCTGTATAGAAAACTGTAGTTTCCATGGTTTCCCCACAGCAGCAGACGCACATTTATGACGTCCGCTGGCGCATCATAAACACATGGGATAGTGAAAGTGCAGTCGGATTCTCGAAAGCACCGCAGTCTCTTCTCCTAAATCCTTTTGAATTCTCCTATCCACTATCCACTATCCCTTAACCCCGTGACCTTTCACACAGAGGTCAAGGGATAGACGATAAGGATAGACGTTAGCAGCTGATATTTGGACTATTTGACCGCAACTCCTATCAATACCATTTCTGTACATGTTGTAATAAGTTGATCATCTTGTTTTTTAATTAAATAGAACAAATAATAACTCAGCCTCTTAGCAACTTTGTATGCTTCCTGAAGTTGTGACACATTAATAAATTAAACAATTAACTAACCATTAACATATAAATTGGTGGTATGTTACGTAGTTTTGTCTAGTAAAGAGGAATAGTGCTTGGATCTGATTTTTCTTTTGAAAGTGTGAAGAGGTTATATGGTTAGAAAAATGGATATATAATCTTTAGAACGTCATGTTACATATTGGAACACATATAGGGTCACATTAGAAACTACTGTATATTCATCATGAATTTGTCTTTTCAGTTTTCATATTTCAGATGAAATACCACTAACACAACACTCGCAATCGATCAGTCGGTTTTTACATTTGCATGTGTTGCTAGAGTGTGTTGGCAAATAAATAAACCAAGCTGTCTGAAAACAAGTTCCATTAAAACTGAATTTACAGCTGTGATGCCGACAGTTGTCAGTTTCAATTCAACTCCACCAAACGACTTAAGCAATAAAGCTGTGAAAAATAATGGGAAAACGGAACAGTGTGGAGAGATAGACGACTTGGGGGGAGAACTTTTGCAGAGAGAAAGTGAACAGCAGCAATAAATGTCCATCCAAGGTGGAGTGACATACTGCTCTGACAGGACAGGCGAATAAAAGCACATTCTGTTGTAAATGGAAAAAGTCTTCTGGCTCTCAGACATATTGGGCAGCTTGATCAAGTTGTCAGAATCGTCACAATCCGAAATGTGGCGTCTCATTTAAACAAGTATTCTAACTCAACGTGACAAAAACTCTGGAGCTATGAAGGACAAATGTGCAAAATTAGAGACAATTTCTATGTGATGACTTCCCTGAAACTGTAACTTCCACTGAATATGCAAACTATGGAGAATCGCAAATAAATAAAGACAGCAAATTCACTCACTGTGTGTTAATGTGACAGACTGTTTTCATATACTCATTGCAGATGAGGACAGACCTGAGACTTTCCCTCAAAGGTCAAATGTAGTACCGATTGGATTTGAGTAACCCTGCCAAGCGTCTGCTTTGTGTTTGTGTGTGTGGGTGTGTGTGCGACTCCTCCCAAAGTGCATGTCAGGGAGATCAGCTTTGCCGCAGCAAAATGTGTGGGCTGAAAATAGGCCTGATCGAAGATTAGTGTTTCATATTACATGGCACAGGAGACCCGTGCTGCTAAAGCTCTCAGTGATGTCCTCTTCACTTCTGTAGACGGAGGTCTCCTCTTCTCCTGAGCAGCACACAGTGGACTATCACGCCAGACAAGGTCACATTATCAACACAGTGAACTAGCACAAGCTAAAGACAGTGAAATGTGCAAACATGTAGCCAGGTAGACAGGTTTTTAGCTTTAAGTGATATTTATCCTTGAATTATTAAGTAAAAGCTTGTTGCATATAAAATGTATTGCTGTTGTTTTATATTTCTTGGACGACAAGAAGCCCAATTATGCTTTTTGGGGTTTGACTCTTCCTTTAGTGATATAAAGGTTTTTGTGCATGTAAATGGCTTAAAAGTTCCCTAAAGAGGGAGTTTCTCTCCCAGACACTCCCCCTTCCCTGTCTGAAACGCTTCGATTGTACTCCTTTGTTTACTTCTATACCATAGTGACATCACTATGTTACACTCAACAGTGGTTGACTGGCAAGCTAACCAACCAGAGCAGACTAGGTTCTGACAAATAAAAACCTTTTTGAACATTAAAGCAAGTCAAAATGTCACAATAAAGGCACAACATACAAATATGAACCTGAAAAACAGCATAATTTGTCCTTTTTTAATATTTAGTGTCTCAGACATGTTGAATATTGGTATTCTTTTGCATTTTAATACAATAGGTGTTTGCTTTCGTCCCAAGGCTCGACAAAGTTTGAGTTTTGACCGTCCAAGGGAAAAGTTTGTGCACCCCAACAATACTATATAACATATTTAAATTAGGGATGACGTTACACACAAATGTGTGTAATTAATTTGCCAAAAAGAAGTTGGGAAATCATTTAACGTCTGAGTTTTGTATCACTCAGCTTGAAATTGTGAGTCACAAACATCCCGGGAAAACACATTGTCTGTTGTTTGTGGAAACATTGTTTTCTATTTGAATGAAAATGTTTTGAGTGTGACTTTGCCTCTCACGCTCGTGTTCTGAAAGCGGCTAAAACTAATCAAATAAGCCCGAAGCTCTGTAAACATAGTGATGGGTTTTTGTGGGTCGGCTCACCTGGGAGCGGACTGGACGGACATTCAAACATGACCGCTGCAGTCACAATTCTCCGGGACACGTGCCAAGGCTGGCAGCCTGATTCTGGATATCTCTGCTGTGGCAGGTCCACAGTGTTTTCCCTCCGAGCTGCGAATGTTCCCAGCACCAGAAGCATTAACCCCCCCCCCACAGCCTCACATATCTGGGTCTCTGACACATAATGCATCGCCTGTAGCAAGAGTTTTTGAAAGGCAAGGTGAACACTCAATGACATCTGAAAATAACCACCTACAGCAGTGAGTCTTCAAATGGAAGAAACATTCTCTGCAGTAAAGCAATAATTATATATCTTTTTTTTCTACTGAACCTTTAATTAAGTAGTGGCAGTAGTGTATCGTGGGTTAATAGTTTAAGCGCTTAAGCGTTTAGTATGGGGTTTGAATCGAGTTGTTATTAGTTTTATTAGCTTCCCTGTTATGAATTGTCTTGTAAAATAATAAAATATCTTGAGAAAATGTCTCTGCAACTGTAGGAATGGAAATATCTTTAAAAAATGTATTGGTCCATACATTTCAAAGCACTGTTCAAGTTAAAACACTTTTTATTTACTTAATGTTTCAGAGTTAGAAGAGAAAACATACTTTTGTCAAATCCATCTACAGTAGGTTAGGAACCCTGCTGGCCTGGCTCTGTGCAAAGAGACCACATGCTGCCAGCACAACTAAAGTTCACTCATTAACATATGATCTCTTGTTTGTTAAATCCACACAACACAATTGTTTGTACCAGGATCTGAATTTAAGTTTTGTCCTCCAGCAAATTTCTCCAGATGTATTTTGTAATGCTAATCTGACTGTGTGCTTGCTGTACTAGTGTCATTTAAAATGAGAGTATCGTCAACTGCTTTTTGTTCTATAGCTTTTAATGTTTCTTTAATTAATCCATGTATTATTCTTGACATATTTTGTATGTATTTTAATTTATAGGTTTTTTTTTTGGATTGGAAGAAATTAAACTTTCATGTTGAAATACTAAATGTAAAGTATTCAAACCCCCACTAGCTCAGTAAAAGAATTAAATTATAAAAAAAGGGTAGTATCATATTATCCAATTCCCTGCTAGAGAGTGGATCATTTCCATACATGTCCACATTTTTGATTCTTTAGAAACTACGCGATAAACATTATCAACATCATATTGATAAAATAAAGAAACATGTCTTTTTTTTTAAGCGGAGGCAAATAAAAATCCTTTTTGAATCAATGAAATATCTTGTGTGTTAAATTGTTTCTTGAGTGAGTAGCAGTGTACAGAATAAGGAACAGCCAGCTGGTCATTATTGCATAATAAACCACTATAGCTCATCCTGTCTGGGTTTAATTTTGCAATCATGACCAGCTTGCTGTAAATGATCACTTACATGACATGGAATCATGCTTTTAATAAGTTACCTTTGCACATTTGGACAGGCTCATATAGTAGTGCAACGCCTATTTGAAAGCTATAAAGCTAGCAAGTTTTAAATGATTAGCGAGTTGACATGCATCACAGAGTCCGATGATGGGGTTCAGGAGAGAGAGAGAGAGAGAGAGAGAGAGAGAGAGAGAGAGAGAGAGAATCCCTCCTGCCAGACGCCACAGACTGAAGCAGCAGACATACTTTACTCCCAGTGATCCAGAGGCTCATTATCCCCTGTGAAGCGCGCTGAGTTAGAGGAGAAGTCAACTCTCATCCTGCGATAATGAGGCCTGGCATTCCACTAGAGACTTTGGCATGAAGCTGGCCAAAGCACCCCCCCCCCCACACACTGTTTGCTCCCCAGCTGACTGAGGAAAATGAAGGGAGCCCCTGATGGGGTCCTGCATGGGCTGTTAGGTGTCTACTGCCAGGACTCACTGCTTCCACTGCTGTCTGTGGAGCAGGAGGACTTCACCAGACACATGCTGGGTGGCTGCTGAATCTTGCAGTTTGTGAGAAAAAGAAGAAGAGATGACTAATAGAATTATCTCTGTAACATTTTACTCGTCTGACATTTGTACATCCTTTATTTTTTTTATGGCGGAAGCCCTTATAAATGATATTTAGACTTAAAAGGGCAAATTCCCAACAACAATAACATCAGACTAATTAGATTGTTTGTATTATATCATTATTTTCCGAAATAAGAAGAAATGCTCAGTAGTATTATGTAAAACTACAGGCTCAATTCTCATGAAACTTGGTTAAAGGGAATCAACATTTTAGAGCAGATCCACGTCCTGGGACAGTTACAGAGATGATGTTCACATTCATTGCAAGAAAGGACATTTGTGCTGAACACATAATCTTGGAATCATTAGCCAACATTGTTTTTCAGCTGAAAAAAGTACTTGAATGATATCTCAAGTGGGTACAAAAACTCCCAATCGAGGTGTTGTTTAGACACTCCAAGCAAAATAAACAAAAACAGCTTTTGTTATGACGTAAAGCCAATGAACACTGAGAACTTGGAAGAATCGCTCCCTATCTCTGGGAAATAGGCCCATCCAAGAAGCAAGTTAATCATTGGCCTAGGCAGAGGATTTTAGTACATGGTATGTATGTTCTATTCATCTGATTACACCGTGTTCAGCATTTCATATTTGGATAGTTTACTAAACAATTGATCGTGGTGTTTCCTACATCAAACATTGCATGTATTGTTGTTTCAGATTTGTTTTTTGAATATTAAACATATCATTCAAGTCGCGCTAAAAGTGGTAGTTCAAGTAATTTGTCATTGTAGATTCTGTTTTGACAGATTTTAATTATGAACATATTCTTTATATCTTTGATGCCTGAATTCATTAAATAAGCCTTTTATTGTAAACAGCCTTTTTTTATTGAAATGTCCTTATAACGGTTAAAACGATAATTTAGACATGATGATTGGTATGTGAAGGATGAATGTTTTCTGTACAGCTCTCAATATGTCATTATGCTCCACTGTTATTGTAGAGTGATTTCAGTCTGTTGGCATTTCTGCTGTGTTCACTAAGAGAGACTGGATCAGAAAAGCAGAAATAAACTGACTTACAGAAAAAACAACAAATGAAAAGAAGAGAAGATGAGGGGAAGAGACATGTTTCTTAAACAGCCATTTTGATAAAAATAACAAGTTTCTCCTCTGTCTTTTTTACAACAGCTTTAAAGTCAGAACGAGTTTGAAGTCTTACCGGCGGCTATTTCCAGCTTTACTGGGAATGACAGTGGACATTGCATTTAGCTTTGTGTGACTAAAAGAGAAAAATATTCCAAATGCAGCATCTGAAACATCATCTGGGGTTCAAACGAATGTGCTCATAACAACATTTGTGAAATACGTTAAAACTAAGTTATGCACTAATATAAGTTCCTCTTGCTCATGAAAATGTGTGACAAGTTCACTTCAGCTTAACTAATTAGATTTCGTTCAGCTTCTTTCTGCGTTGAGAAGACTTTTCTGAATTGTACACGCTAAATTCAAAAGTTTTGTCACAGAAAGCTTTCAGTGATACATCTGAAGAATGCTTTGGACCATTGGGAGCAGCCAGTATTTAGGGATTGGTTTGGACTACGCAAAAAAAAAAAAAGATTACGTGCTTTTCTCCGTCAGTTTGAACCTAATTTTCAGAAGACACATTGGGAAACATGAAAAGAAATAAGGGATTTGGGGAAATAGGCCACAGCAGAGACTTCAATGAACACGAACCAAATGACGCCAATATAGCAGCTTGAGTATAATTAAACTTCGCAGGGAAATGATGATCTGCAAAAAGCCAGTTTCACATTGAGTAGTGGCCCCAAAGCTCACACTGCTCACTTTAGCATCTTTTTCATCTGTAGGAAATCTCAACGATATATCCCGCAGCTGTAGCATTGGGTCATGAAATACTTTGCACAGTGCAGTGTGCCATTAGGTTTGTCTCACTCATGGTCATCCTGGCCATCTTTTTCTGTTACCATGACAACAATTCTCAGCCTCTTGATAGTGTGGAAAATGAACAAAAAGACAAAGGGAAACATGTCAGATGCTGGGAAGCAGCGATGAACACGGACCACTGGCTGGCCCACTTTGACTACAAATGACTCAAAGGCTCAGCTTGGTGTGTTTCAGATGTTGCATATCTCACCAATTTTAGTCTCTGCTATCTTTAGTCATGGAAAAGTGTGTCGCTCCATCTTACAGGCCATCCTTCACTGTCATCCCACATTAAGAAAAGCAGTCACATAGAGTGATACTCTGGTCTAGTTACTGAGGTACCACGACCCCTGATATCTCACACAGCAGCGTACTGTCTGCTGCATTCATGCACTATAGATTTAGGGTCATTTATCCACCCCCCCTAGTTTATGCTGTAAGTAGGAAAAAGTGAAATGAATACAAGCACAGTGGCCATTCAACCATGCTCATTCTGAGGTCAAAACCCCAAAGAGAGATAAGAGTTTATACCTAGTAAGAACCAGTTTGACTTGATGAACAGAGCCAGGGTTCCCACAGCTCAAATCCAGTAACAATTTAGACTTTTTGATGGCACAAAGTGAAATTGTATGACCAACTTTAGAATAACAAATATGCAAGACAAAATATTATAAGATAAGCTGATGTCACAGTATCCATACAGGCGGTGGGTTTCTTACAGACTAACCAGACCCCCTCCAACACACTAAAACAGTCTCAGGCCTGAGCCTATACATTTGACTGTTGCTCAAATGTAACAGAGAGCGATTACATTCAAATTCCCCGCTGTGTGAGCTTTTAATCAGGCTCTTCGTGTCTGAGCAAAATTACAACACTTGTCTGCTCACCTGCTCCCATCCATAGCTTGGAATAAATGGTGTCACTACATTTCTTGAAAAGACGCAGGTAAAAGACTCATGCAGTTTCTTTGCGTCAGCCCTGTAGTACATACTGTTGAATTGTTTGCTTATATTTCTCTCAAAGTAGTTCTGCAGAAAATGTCAACGGAGAAACATGAGCCCACAAATACAGCTCGTTGGTTAGAGTGCTGGTCATTTGCTTGCCAGTGCACCATGTCATTTTGTATTCACTGATTTTACTGAAATCTGAAATGTCAAACTGAGTGGCTTGTGCACCAAAACTAACATAAATGGTAGAAAATAATACTTGTATACTCTCAAAAGCTACTAGCGATAACATCCTGAAAGTTTTTATCAGGACATAATGAACACCAACAACGACTAAAGCATTTTTCATATTATATTTATAAATAAAATAAATATTTGTATTTATTGGCAAAGAAAATAAGATAATTGGGACTACTTTTCAACTATTTTGTGCAAGATGGATAATATATATACATTTCCCATGATGAAGTTCATTATATAACTATGTTTTTGTTTCACTTGTTTTCTTTTCCATTTATTATAATTCAACATTTTAAGAAATGTCATCGTGTGGTCCTAATAAAGCCGTTTCTACTTTAAAGAAACTCTGAAGTTTCATTTCAGGGGGTGCTGTGCAAACTATAAATGTATTTAATTATAGAATTATAGTGAACTTTTAGGAAGTAGAGAGACAAGACAAGCTAAAACTCCCCAGACGATTGTAAATAAAAGTAGCCTCCTATGGCTAAGACGATTCAACATCAAACGGAAAAAAAAGAGTGAGATTTCTCAAGTGGCAGATGGTGTGCCTACTTTCTCTAATAATACTTTTGGATAAAAAGGTTTCTCTAAAAATAAATAGGCTTTTTTTTTGCAGATCCGTGCTTGTCAGGCCCCTTCATCATCTGTTACTGTTTGTAAACGATCAGTAATTAATAGCCGAGGGTGCATGGCTGACACGTTGCATGCAATGAACGTTGGCATGAAGTGCTCTGCATTTGATCAGAAGTACATTCCAGAACACAATTGTAAGGTTAATCACACTGTAATCCAGATCATAACGATTACATACAAAAATATTACAAGCAGTAATTGTATCCAGGCTGTATTTATTTTTTTACAACGACCTGATTCAAAGCATGTGAGTCTTACACCACTGGTGTAGTATGTGTTTGTGTATTTATACTAACCAGGATGAGAGCATATTTAAATCTAATTTCCCCCACAGGCTTTTGAATGCCATGCATAGAATAATGAATTGTGTTACCGTGTGTGTGTACCCATCATTATATAAACCTGTATCTTATGTTCTGGGTATCTGAATAGAAGGGTTTCTATAAGAAATGCAAAGATGAATCTTCAACAGATTTTTGTACAGAGTTTGCTAAGATATCACTTGTGTTACAACTGTGGGAGGGGTGGTAATAACAGATGGGAAGAAGTCAACAGTTTGAATTGCAACTGTTATACTTTAACATATTCTTACTTTATTGACCACTAGAAAGTGATAACTAGTGAAGTTTATCTCAGGGCAGAACAATAATGCTTTCAACTGTAAGGTACTCTGCCACTAAGGGCTCGTATATCTAGCAACTCACTTGACCTATCGGGCTAGAGATAACAAATGATTAGTTATATAGGTTTTTGTAATGGTCTGCAAAGGCTAAAATCCCAAAGTTCACGCCAGAGGGAGTTCCTTTGCTCACTTCCGTAACCTAATAACATCACTATGTAACACTTACGCTTTTATTGACTAGCGCTCAAACACAGTGTATGTGATAGGCGAAGGGGCGTGACATTCTTAAGCTGTTGACCAATCACAACAGAGCTGGCCTGCTAACCAATCAGAGCAGACTGGGCTCTGGTTTCAGACAGAGGGTGAAAAGAGGTGCTGCAGCACAGGCAGTATGAGAGAAATAAAGAGCTTTTCGAACATTGAATCAATCAATGTTTATTGATATAGCCCAATATCACAAATGTTACATTTGTCTCATTAAAGTGTGTAAACATGTCACAGTAGAAGCAAAGAGTACAAACATGAACCTGAAAATGAGCATAATAAGTCCTCTCACACAGTTTCTTTATTTTAGTACTGATAGGGGCACAATAAATGACAGCGGGTAAAGACAAAGTTTATGAGCTAAAGTTCTAGAGAGCATATCAATAATCCTTGAAACAGGAGTTTATTTGGGTGGCTCGAGATGAACTTTCCTTGAGAATTATTAAACATGGAAATTACATAAATTCTTGAGATATATTTGTCATTGATCAAAGTGAAAAGGCAGGGGAAGACTAAAATCATCAGAAATCTAGAAACCTCGTCTGTTTGAAATTGCATATTGTACTATTAATACTACATTTGATGTAAATGTTTTGTATTTAGTGCATTCCATCTGCATAGTAATGTATGTGAAATATGTGTATGTGAGTAATGTGTTGATGTGTAACACGTTGGCTTACCGCACTTTTCTGAATTGCCCCAATGCATTGAGTCTGGGTGCCTTAAAAGCAGTCATGTGAGCTTTTGAGCCACGCTCTGTTAAAATGTCACTTAACAAAGTAATTTAATTTTTTTGATAGATTTTCAGAAATTAAGATTTTTATAAATAACAGTAATAGCTTCAATTTCAGTGTTTCCATTGTAAGTGCCTGTATTAAATATGTCGGTCAATTAAAGAGGGACTGCTGGTTTGAGAGCTCTGCGTTTCATTTGAGTTGATTTGGATCATGGATTGTAAGGTAAAGGATGATTTTCTGAGTCAACACAATAATAACTGTCTGTAAGGGTAGTAATTGCACACAGCCCCCCCCCCCCTCTCTCTCTCCACTCTCTCTTCAGGGTCCCTTCCACTCTGCATTGTGTTTCTCCAACCCTCTCTCTCTCTGTCTCTCCCTGTATCTGTGTGGAGAGCAGCAGCCTCAGAGGTGTCTGACTCCCTCCAGCAGACAGGTGCATTGCCTTTCCAATTATCAACTACATCAATGGAAGAAGCCTGAACTATATCTTTGCACAATATTTACACAGTTAGTTTTCAAAGGAGAGAAAAGTAAAAAGGCGCACTGTGCCTTTACGCATGGAAGTTGGAACCAGCCTAAACACATTTACGCATGGCTTTGTTTCGTCTCCTCGGAATATGCGTTCGGGCTTGTGAGAGCTCCCCAGGGCGTCAAGTGCGGAGTACAAAGTGATCAACGATGCGGGTCACTGAGCTGCTGCTCGGATACTTTCTGGTGAAAATTATGGTGTGCGACGCGGAGGGCGAGCCGTCTCATACCGTGGACGAATTAATGCTGGTGACCGGCTTTAACCACTCGAAGGAAGGGGAGATGACGGAGAGCCCGCACACGGAGGACAAGTGCCGCGGCTACTACGACGTGATGGGCCAGTGGGACCCGCCGTTCGTGTGCCAGACCGGAAACTACCTGTACTGCTGCGGCACCTGTGGCTTCAGGTTCTGCTGCGCGTTCAAAAGTTCCCGGCTGGACCAGACCACATGCAAGAACTACGACACCCCGCCGTGGATGATGACCGGAAGACCCCCGCCCAAAGTGGACGTGGCGCTGGAGTCCTCGAAGGATAAAACCAACCTCATTGTGTATGTCATCTGCGGGGTCGTGGCCATACTGGCACTGATAGGAATTTTCACTAAGCTAGGTTTGGAGAAGTCGCACCGTCCGCACAGAGAAAATATGTCAAGGTAGGTCATCATTTTAGGTCATCGCTGATTTGATCAACACATCTAAAAGCTGATCAGTTATTATGTGTTGCTGAGCCCTGCAATGTAATAACTCGACTGGTTGCAAAACATTTAAATTTGATTAAAAAAAGTCACAAAGCAACAAGTTGATTTGTAAATAAACCTGTTACTATGAAAATAAGTTAAGGTGTACTCAACGTGATATCCTTTTACAGATTCTGTTGGACCACACTTCAGTTTAACATTTTATTTTCTTTAACAATTTCTTAAAGTCAAAGACACGTTTAATGAAACTCAGCCAGATGCTTGGTAGAAAGTCAAAAGCACATTTTTGTCAGTGTTACAGATAAAAGTGTGTTTTGATATTTATTGCATTGCCATATGTGTAAATTGTGTGTGCCCATTTTTTTGTCCACATTTAAATTTGGAAAGTATATGGTAAACAGCAGACAATTATAAATGTAAGAGAAATACTGTATGTCTATTTATTTTTAAAGTTCATTGTTTCTTAATTTTTGAATTTTTGAAGTTGTTCAAATAAGCAAGCAAAAGGTCTGCTTAAAGGTGGGGTAGGTAAGTTTGAGAAACCGGCTCGAGATACACTTTTTGTTATATTCCATGGAATGCTCTTAACATCCCGATAGCAATGAATATCTTAAACGCTTTGACAATAAATACATAAAAATTTAATCTGTGGCGCTGTAAAAAACACACCCAATCATTTTAGCCGGCCCGGCTAAAATAACTGGATGGCCTACCTGCCTGTCAGCCTTCCATCTCGTGCACACATTTATCTCGTGCCCTCATTGGTCATGTGCGCGTTCGTGTGTGTTAGAGGAGGGGCTCTGAAAGGAAGTCTGAAGGAAGGGGCAGATTTTTTTTCGGCTGCGTACTTTCAAATTCTAGCGCACTTGAGCTGGTTTCTCCATTCTTACCTACCCTACCTTTAATGCTGCTATACGTTGGTTGAACGTAACAATTCTGTATAGATTGTCCACTATCTGCAAAATGTACAATTAAAGTTGAATGAAAAGATATCACGTGCAGACTTTTGTTTATTTAAAACAAAAGTCTGCACATGTCCCCAAGTTGTTTGGCCTGTTAGCCTAAAGTAAATGTTGTTGCTTTATTTTCTTGTCAGAGAGTAGCCTACCAGAATGCGTAGTTTACATGTTAAAAGAAAAACAAATCTTATCGGGGAGGATCCCCCAGACCCCCCTACAGGGGTCAGGTTTGCAAACATAGTTGTGCTGAGAACAGGCGTGTTCAAGACTCTTAAAAAAGACGGAGATCATTGGCTTCCTCAATAATGTTCCCCTGGCCACACATATATAATGGTTCCTACGGAAAAAGTCTGACAGTGACGCTGTAAACCCTGTCTATACAGGTGTTGCGAGCAAATAGTAAGGAAATTAGTGTGTAAAAAAATCGTGGCGCGCAATACAGTATTATTTTTATCAGAAAAAAGTGTCCCCACCACTTCTGAAAACAAAGTGACGCCCATGCATCAAACATTTCTAGATGGTTAATACACAGACATGCTCAATATTTCCTCAAACACACCTTACAAATGCACACAAAGAGGTTTACTACTCTCTTGCTGATCACTCAAGAGACTTTGTGCAGACAGTGTATTTCATTGTCATTCTTTGAGAGAGTATGTTCCATGTTATTGAATCGACATGCTCCCAACATAATCCACACTGTGAATAACTATCATTCACAATCCCAGTCTATGTGCCTCTCTGTTGCATTTCTTGGGACGTACTTAAATAAATATGGCTGAAAATTCAATATAATGTATCCTTGTCAAAAATATCCTCAGCACTCAACAGTTGGAAACATAACTAATTTGCAAAACAACTGAAAAGGACAATTAAGGTCTGATAGAAAACACACAGTTGTTGTTAAACGCTTGTCAGTGGTTTTGGCGGGAGCTGTGTCAAGCCTAATGAATGAACCCTGATGACGCCATGGTGGTGTGATGAGGGTCATTTAGAAGGCAGAGAGAGTGTAAAGACAGACTTACCCCCTGATCCCACCGAGCGCTTCTACGCCACGCCACGCCACGCTACGTTCCGTCTGCTGGGTTTTTAGCGTTCGCGGCCACTCTAGTCAATGGGTGCTATTCCATCAGACCCGCTGCGCCACGCTACGCCGCAACTCGAAGCGTCCCAGAAGCTCCTCGCCGCAAGGAATTTCTAAAATATAGGATGAATCCTATTTTTGAAGCGGCGCAGCCGTAAGGTAATGTCGGGCAGGCAGGAAGTGGAACGTTCAGACCATATATAGCATATATACACGCACACTTTTGCAGCCCCTATCCCTCCGTAGTCTTTCAAGTAGGAGGAGAAATGCCAGCGTTCTCCTCCGGTTTACAGGCACTGTGTAAATTATAATAATTATGATGATTGTTTTACCACTAAAATACAGCAACATATCTTTGATTCATGTCGTTTATAACTGGGATATTACAATTATTCTTAACTTTGTCTGTAGTCTACAACACAACAAAATAGGAAATAACAACAATAAACACGATTTAAACAGACACAAACATAAACCATGTAACTACGTAGCCTACTTGTAGAAGTACAAATGTCCAGGAAATATTCCAAAATCAACAACAACTGCGAGGCTGCACACATGACGCTCCGCTTCCACTACGTTTTGAAACGCGCCAGGTGGGTTACGACGCAGGAGGAGGTCGCAGCACGGCGTAGCCACAACGTAACGTAGCGCAGGCGCTCGCAGTGGGATCAGGGGGTTACTGTAGTTGCATTATGGCAAATTTACGTTCCAGTGTTCTTTTGTGTCATGTTTGACCCTTGCTTAGATTTCAACCTATTTCAACAGCGCACTTCCTGTAAGGACTAAAAAGCAAGTGCATTTGGTATTTACTGAAAAATGTCATCTCTGAGAGTGTTCTTCATCTTTACAGAGCTCTTGCACATGTTATCCGCCATCCTGCCTCAGAACATACGGATGAAATTGGACTTGGCCAGCACTACGAGAATATCCAGACAAGAGTCACACTTAACAGTCTACGTAAGTACTAACATAAGCAGTACACAGAATCTGTTAGCTGTACTCCTACATACTCATTGACAGAGTTGTTTGTTTAAACCAGTGGGGCTCCCCGTTTGTGAACAGAAATAGTTGACATTTTATTTCTAACTGAGGACAACTAAATAAGGAACAAGTCACTTAAAGAGTCTTTACGCAACGGGGGCTTTTTTTTGGGCCATTAGTTCATGAAGGAGTATATTTATTTCCAAGAGTTTTTATCCTCTAAAAAGGTTGCTTTTTCTGAGCTTTGAAAACACGAATAAAGGCATAGCAATTCCATTGTGTGAATGGGGTTGAGTTGCTTTTATATTTATGAGGATAATAAAACAAGCTACAAAGTTCCTACCTTGACAAAGACATACTTCACCCAGTCTTTGTGCACCTACTTTTCCCAATACAAGTAAAATACATAGAAATTCACAGGTGAGTATTTATTGTGTCAATCCACCAATGTTAATGCCTTTAGAGTGGAAGTATTAAAGTGATACCGCTACATTGATCTTAGTAGTCAATGCTTTCAACAGATTTAATTAAAATGACCCCTGTACAAAAATCGCAAGAATTACAGTCCGGCCGCCAACCACTGGTTTAAACACTGGGTTGCATCTATTCACTAACGATGCTGCCATATGCCTTTACTGACCAGAATGGCCCGAACAAAACCAATACACACTCATATAAACTTTAATTTAAAAAATATATAAACCTCAAATTGAGCCATGTACAGTATATATGCTTGTGGTTGCGGAACCTGAATTACCTGAAGCGTCAAAAGGAAAAAGGCCTCACAATAGTGTAGGCTGCGCAAGCAATTAGTCATGACCTCAGCTATCATTTAACATGTAAACTAATTAACTCCAACAACTTGAATCTCTTCTGTATAGCCAATACTTATTTAATGCAACAACCTCACACACACACACACACACACACACACACACACACACACACACACACACACACACACACACACACTCTCTCAAACACACACT
>CALSBZ010000016.1:5011359-5038501 GCA_943591055.1 Gobionotothen gibberifrons | reverse complement strand
TGATCATAATAATTAATCATTCCAAAATCAGATCATAGCAGAATAACGATCAGTTCATTAAAAACAAGTCAACACATTAGGACAGATTCTCCGGAGGGATCTTTCTTTAGTATACTATCTCTACAGTATTATATTTTCAACAACTATTGTAAGATAACTCATAGTATGATTCAATAAAACATTGCTAGAGTCTTTAACATACTGCAAGTCCCTGGAGTAAATGAAAGAACAATTATTAAGATAACACTTAAGATCGTTGTACTGTAAAAGTCACCTCACCAAAATGTCAATGCCGTAGTGTAAATATAATTGCTTTTAAAAAATGTGCAGCTGTCTCACCTCAGTGACTCCAACTTGAGGCAGAAAATAACTTTACATATGACAATTGTTATATGTTTGCTTTCACCTCAATTTCTGTAGTCTTTTTTTCAGGGTATAATAAAATGCATACATATATATACACACACACTTCACTCATTAACTATAGGCAATATAACAATACAATACAGTGCCATGTAAACATTAGTTTTTAATAAGGAAGCCCAATTAAGAGACATCATTTGGGTGTAACCATTAGAGATGGGTCTTAGCACCAGGGCCTGGAGTCCTGTATTGGGACACTATAAGGTACTGGGCTATCAATATAAGAAAAGCTACAGAAGATTACTTAATTGTATGTTTCATTCATATGTGCCATTTCAGAATATATGAAATGTAAAATGTAGCTCTCCCTTTGTGTTGACTTGGGCAGTGTGCTGGCTGCTGTATCTTACATGGATGTATGGAGGGATTCTGTGTAATATAGTTGGTGACAGCACAGGGATGATTGTTGTATTCTTGACAGCATCCTGACAGGGTTACAAGAGGTGAGGTGATTGTTTAGCACATGGACCTGTCCTTTACCTCCTCTCCAGCTGTGCTTCATAGTGGCAGGTGTTTCTATGCCCCAGCTAGTATAGGCGCTGTATAATACGAATAGTGGGGCGAAGCAGTGATTGAAATGCACAAAAGGAAGACTGCTCCTCATTCATTGCCTGTCAAAGATAACACACATCTGTTAGACTGGGCTATGAGCTCTCATTCTCCTCAAGACACCAGTTATACAGATTATGTGTGCTGGGCTTCTTTGGCCACCAGTACTATTGCGTTCATGTCTTTCTGGCCATGTGCGCACATGGGGCAATTGTCAAGTGTGGCCTCTTTTTACTCCAGGCAGTCAGCCAAAGAGAACAAAGTCTCCACTCACTGCCAACACCCCGCCAGTGAATAACAGTCCACTTCCTCACTGCCAGATAGAAATGTATTTCTGCAGCATTACCTCTGACAGCATCTGAGAATTTGCTACCAAATGTAGCAGTCCACTGATGGGTCTATTTTCCACCTGCCTTGCACTCAACTGTCTACTGAAGCCTTAAAACTTGAAGGTAGTCATTACAGACACAATACAGAGAGCTGGAAGACATTTGGAAAGAGACACATGGGTTGTTTCAAAGATTATGAAATTAGAAAGTGACCGTACAGATGATTAGCCTTGTCTTGTATCTCATCTGTATCAGATGGTAAAAGGGTAATGGAATTACTACATTAAAACCATTTTAAAACCAACTTTAACGCCATTTATAAATAACAATAGAAATCAATAACGCCACCGCAGGCCAGAAAATGTGTTGATGGTGTTTACAATTAACAATGACACCCCGGATAAACCTGTTAATTTTGCAAAAGCAAATTACAACTATTTTAAACTAATAATCAAATGAATAATGAACACTGTACGATTGCTTTACATTAATGGCATCACCCCATACAAATGTTTTATAAAACAATGTGTATAGGTTTAAGTACATTTGATATGAACTGATTATTATCAATAATGCATGCACATACCTTATACATGTAGTGTTTGAGTTTCTTGAGTCTGACAGAAAGTTAAAGATATTGACCCAAAGTCTTGGAGTCGAAGATAATAGAATAATTTCATCACCTACTTGAAAGTAGGCTGCCTGTAAATAACAGCGCCCTTCTCCTTGTACCATTTATTTTGGGGCATTCAGTTCCCAAAATACCCTATTAAATATTTTATGAGTTCCAGGGTGATGTCTCTGTCTGGAGCATTAACTCGCTGATTTCCCACAACAACCATGGAGTCTTTAACCTTACAAGTCTCCAGCAGTGGCCTACTTTCTTCCAGTAGCTAACAAAGAAAGCTGTGACTTTGACAACAGTACAAGCACAACAGACACTCCGTCAACACAAAGTCTGATAAAGATTAAAGAGACAAACAAGTACAAACATCAGCACCCAGGTTTAAATGGAGTTTGGCATCCTGAAAATAGAATGTCCTCATTTATTAACTGTATTTAAATGTATTCCCTTTTTGGACCATGTATAGAAGGAAACGTTAGATAACAGAGATGCAAAACAGTTTGGCCGAAGCATGTACATCTTCTTAACTATTGGGGGCGTCTTTCCTATTGTGCTTTTTTGAGTTTCCCTTTCCTGAAGGGTGTTATATTGTTTTTTGTGAATCTAAATGCTCCGCAAAGGCTAAAATCCCAAAGTACACACTCTACCACAAACACCCCCCCCCTGCCTGAAACTCCTCAATTGGACTCCTTTGTTTACTTCTATTTAACAATCGCGCTTCTATAGGCTAGCGCTTCAACACATTGTATGTGTAGGCTAAAGGTCCTTACACACCAAACCGATTTTCGGCATCGATAGATGTCAATAGATGTCGATAGATGTCTGGCCGTCGATGAGTGTCCTGTCGCCCTACTCAGATTGTTGTGTCCCGCCCCGTCGTGTCTTTTCGGCCGCGCCGACACCTTCCGCTGCCGATTCTGTCGGTAAAATCACTCTGATTGGCTGTTCAGCTTAGCGATTGGTGCATGAGAAGACACACCAATCTGTGTGTTCAATCCGTCGGACCCGACTGTTGTGTCGCCTCACGTCTCCTGCGTCTTGGCCAACAGTCGCACCGGAGCACACCGCAAAGACTTCAGCCGACGGCCAAGTAGCACGTACGAACTGCGCATGCGTGAGTAGCAATAACTCTCCTTACCAGCAGGTGGCGGTAGTGTGTATTCATCATTCAAAAGAGGCAACAACCGGAAGACAGACTGCGTGATAACCGAGAGAAGAAGAACAGACTGCGCGATATAAACAAACAACAAATAGCGTGTGCGTTCCATTTTCACTCTACAGCGAGAAGCTCATGGGGCTTTCCCGAACCTGTGTCGAGAGCTGGAGTTAAATGAAATCTCAGATGTGCCTTCTTAATCGTTTGGTTGGGTCCCTCACTTCCGTTTCGCTTCTCATGCACCGATCGCTAAGCTGAACAGCCAATCAGAGTGATTTCTTTTGCCGAGGGCCTTTTACCGACATGTTATTCAACATGAATCGGCTGCGGAAGGTGTCGGCACGGCCGAAAAGACACGACGGGGCGGGACACACCAATCTGAGTAGGGCAACAGGACGCTCATCGGCCAGACATCTATCGACATCTATCGACGCCGAAAATCGGCTTGGTGTGTAAGGACCTTAAGACGCGGGACACATCCAACACATTTCTAAGTGGTTGACCAATCACCAATCAGAGCATACTGGGCTCTGGCTTCAGACAGAGGGTGAAAAGAGGTGCAAATAAGGCACCCTTTAAACATTAAAGCATATAGACATGTCACAGTCACAGTAGAGGCACAACATATAAATATGAACCTGAAAATATGTGCCCAATTTAGGATCGATAAAGTCCATTCACGTATCAATCCTATGCATCCAAAGATTAAATAAATCTATATATATGTTTGTGTTTTGGAAACGAACATAGGATTTACTAAAAAGCAGTATTTATAGTGCATCATCCTAGTTCAGTAAATTACAAGTGAAGTACATTCACTGTATTCTATGGGAGCAGATCTAATTCGAATGGCAAGCTTAAACAAGATCACATTGAATGACAGCCTGTGTGCATGGCCCACTTATGGTGAATTGTATGAAACTGAAACAGGTCAACAAGCCCAGAAAGGAAGCTGGCAAACTAATGCAGAGATGTCCTTTTAGATTTTTGGAGATTTGTGTTACTTTTGTAAGAAAAGCATTTAGCATCAAGCATTAAAAAATATGTAGTGAGGGTGTATTAAGATAAAACCATTACTGACGTGCTGCGCTGCCCTTCTCAATAGTTTTTAATAAGGCTTTAAATAAACTGGATGATACAGGATCTTTTTACAAAGACAGTCTTAACTTAAGAAGAACACAGTGATACATTGAATGACCTTGGACTGGGATATTACTCATTACACCCCCTGCTTGTTGAGGTGTGGCTGTCCTCTGCATCATTTCATGAGACAGCATCGATAATTTGAGACTTTCCAAATTAATTAGCACAGTATCAAAGTTTCTTGCTGACCAGTGGGGAATAAGAGCCTAATTAACCTATTTTCTGTAATAATGATCTGTTTTTTTATCAGACACTTTCTAGACCAAACACTCTCCACAATTTAAAGTTTGTAAACTTTAACCATTAACAACAGCAGTGATGAGTTGATGGACATGTTTTGTCCGGTTGACATATCACAACAGAGCCAGCCAGCTCAAAGCAGACTGGGACGAAAAGTAGCTAGCAGCACTAGCTCCAAAAGTTGCTAAATCTAACGAGTTGGCAACAATGACAGCCCATCTCTTCGAAGCCACTCTCCCAAATGTATCATAAAGAACGTGAACACCTATCATGGCTATTGTTCGTAGTCAGACTTTTATTTTCAGAGAGTTTGATATATTGATTGGTTTCAAGATTTTATATATATATACGAATCTAAATAATTACCAAAAGGTTACAACAGGCGGCGGTATTTTTTAATGAACTTGCATCTGACATAGCATGGTGAGCCAAATCTGAATGGCTAGTAAAATCACATCTATTTTAATTGTTTCATGTCTGCCTTAACATTTGCATTCCACCGTTCCAGTACTTAAAAAAAAAAAAAAAGATAATAAATGAATTGATCAAGCTAAACGCATGAGGTGTTAGGCCATAAACATGTCCATATTGATACTAAGATGTATTAATATAAGCCACAGCACATGTGGCAGTCTTCAAACAGTCGCCTGTGAATTGGTACGTTCCAGTCTTGTCCTCCAGAGAAGACACTCTGAACATCTGTTTGCTGTGTCATGCCAGTAGGCAGGGGGCCAGTCTCTCTGCTGTGCACCCCTTAATTTACCAGATGTCTACTGTAGGATTAGTACAGTTTCACAAAGAGCAGTCATGACTCTCCAGCTGGGTCCCCAGAAAAGCCTTCTAACAGGAAAGTGACACTACCAAGAGAGAGACACAATTCATAGTTTTTGTGTATTTTATCTGGTTATGTCTGTTTATTTACCCCTTTAATTGTTGTTGTGGTTTGCCACTTTAATGTTGTTGCATCAATTGTTTGTATTATGTGTAGAACCCCCTAGAAAACAAGATCACCCATCTCAAGAAGTTTATTTTTAATAAATATATTTGGTGAAATTAATTCCACTTTGTTTATTATTATTTTGATTATATCTCATGTAGATTAACATCTTCCTTTCTACATTTATTATATTGAAATTACTGTACAATGAACAGTACAGTATACATTTTCTTTTTCCCACCATGATTTTAATGTGCATGCAGCACCAGCCTTACATAGCAGATGGAAAGCATTTTTGTAACCGTTATTAAGGGATAAAAGTAAAAGAATTACCGCACTTCAAACAAAATTCCCATATGTTGTCATTTAAAAAAACAAAACACGAAATGAACCATGGACTTTTGCTTTAACAACTTGTGTTTCCCCTCCTTTAGATAGAAACCAGATGAACAACGCGGCTCACGCAGCGACGTTGCTAACGCAGCTGTACCCGGCCGTGGGTCCCCTCACCAGCCCGTACGAGCCGCAGCAGCCGGTGCAGGACTTCAACACGTACGCCACGCTCAAGGCTGTGGGTAAGAAGTTGTTTACCATGAGCCATTATGTTAAAAGAAGCAGGTTGCCATTCATCATTTGATCTGATTAGTTAGCACATTACATCCTTCATGAATAAAACTAGCATAATTAATCAAGGTTATCCCGCATCATATAGGTGTCAAGGTTTAATTGAGTAAACTGGAATCAACATAATCTGTTATCTAAGAAATGAAGGACGCATAATAATTTACAATAGGGGGCAGAAAATGTCATCTTTAACATCCTATTATTTCTATTATCTAATAGCTGTAGCTATTAGTGAGCTTCACTGCCACCGTTCTCTCTTTTTAGTTAAGCTTTATAAAGATGTAAGAACATGTGGATATGGCCATGTTTCAGTCTTTTAAACGGGAGGAGTTTAACCAGTTGGTTTGAATCTCCATCAAATCTCTGGCTGACAGAAATCCTTCTCAGTTAATCCACAGTCAATCAATGCCAACAGAGATGGGAACTGAATGTGTATTTATAGAAGCAAGTTTGTGCTTCTTCTCATGTGCTAATTTTGGAAAGTCTGCAGATACTGCCCAGACACACAGCTTTTGAATCAAGAAATAATACCAAGTACCAAAATAGTATCACAAGATGATGTTCAATACATTTCCAAAAGCCTGTTTGTAGTGTCAAAGTACCTGAAAACAAATATACATTCCTGCTAATCATAACCATAAAACAGAATAAGGAAGCAATTGTTATGTACATTACGAGGTCATGCTTAGATGCAACAGCAACCAGGTTATGTTTAGAGTTTTTATTTTATAGGGGAGCAGGCATACTTCCAATATTTAGAGGTCCTTTTGTATAACTAAATCCTAAAGAATATATGATTATTGTTTAAGTTTTGACTTGTTAAGACTATAATTGAAAAACATGAACATGACAATGTTTTAAGCAATTGATATTCAACCATATATCAAATTGATTTCTGTGGCAAGAATAATCACAATGATATTAATAAAATATAGTCCTACATTTTACTGACATGTATTTTGTCACATTCGTGTGTGTGCTTGACTTAGAAAATATAAAAAATATAAAAACATATCAAAGTGTTGCGTAAGGTATTTGTGAATTCTGTCTTTGAAGCTATTGAGCTCATTGAAACGCGAGTCTTTTCATAGATGCATCAAATAACTATGTATGACAGACACCGGTGTGATAGGGATGACACCCACTGTATCAGCGTGCGTGTAGTAGGTCCAATCACATATAACCAATAACATAAAAACACTCACACTCGTAGTGATGCACCAGGCAGCTGAAGCTTCTCTGCTGCTAAACCACTGATAGCGCCGTCGAACAAACTGATCATTAGGGAAAATAAAAATAGAGCAAATCTTAGCTAATGAGACTGGGGACAGGAGACAATCAGGAGCAATCAAAACACAAATGAGTTGAGGAGTGGTGATGAGATGCAACTATACTGTACACCGTGAGCCTCTGGGGTCCTAATATATGTGTTCTTCTATCAGCACTCATATGGGTTTTAGAAGAAGTAGCTGCTGTACAGGATGTGCTGCTCCTAAATACATCTCTTTCCTGTGCCGTGATGTGAAACCCAGATGAAGAGTCAAGATTGAAAGTGACATTTCACCGCAAAAAAAGTCTGAAATGTTAGAACAGACTAATGCTGGAGCTTGGTGTGCTCATGCTCAATTAGTGCTCAAGTGAATATGGTTTTCATACATTGTCTGCACCTAATTTGAGGTGTGAAACCACAGCTTTTTATGAACAAAAGCAGCTGATTATCCCTAGACTAATGCCAAATGCAAGGTATATTGTGAAGAGATCTACTGTACTGTAAATAACTTCAGCCTTTTTTTACCAATGGTTTACTAAAATAATTTCGTATACTGAAATATAAACAAATGTTGGAGTTGAAGTATAATTATTTACTGAACTTGCCGTCCGTGAAAATAAAAATGTCTGAGAGGTCAGTGTTAATAAACCATTCTACACTGCAGTAGATTATTGTGTATCAAGGCCATCATTTCTACTGGGGATGGGTGTAGCATGTCATTAAGTGGTGGCATGTTAATGAGTGGTGCGGCCAGGGCTTGGCAGACTTTATATGCCCTTGGTTTCGCCTCTCCGGATGCCCCAACTTATTGGTGGAGGTTGTTAAGGCTCTGTAGCCTATAATGAATACTTGCAGACAATAACAGGGCAACAAAAAACTCATAACATCGATATTGTTCTTAACTGTTTATTATCTCTTCAAAAGATACCAAGCCAAAGAACACAGTTCCTTGTTGTAAAGATGAACATCAAATGTTATCTGTAACTTCTCTAAAGTAAACTTAACATGATGTGTTATTAGGGGTACTGCATCAACAACACAGCAGAGGTTCAGAGATAATGGAATTATAATTGGAAAACACAACAACCAATGATCAGTATTTATTCTTCTTCTTCTACATTCTCTTGCACTATTGTATCTGTTTCATTTGTTTTATGTCCTATATATATTCATGTTGCACTGTTGAGGAGACTGTGACTTAAAGGTAGGGTAGGTAAGAATGGTGAAACCAGCTCGAGTGCGCTCGAATTTGAAAGTACGCAGCCGAAAAAAATCTGCCCCTTCCTTCAGACGTCCTTACAGAGTCCTTACAAATCTGCCACTTCCTTACAGAGCCCCTCCTCCAACACACACGAACGCGCACATGACCAATGAGGGCACGAGATAAGTTTGTGCACAGGTGGAAGGCTGACAGGCAGGTAGGCCATCCAGTTATTTTAGCCGGGCCGGCTAAAATGATTGGTCGTGCTTTTTACAATACTACGGCTTCCACAGATGACGTTTTTGTATGTATTTATTGTCAAAGCATTTAATGTATTAATTGCTATCGAATATTAAGAGCATTCCATGGAATATAACAAAAAGTGTTTCTGAAGTGAATTACCTACCCTACCTTTACGTTTTTCATTACTACATCTACACTGTAGCTACTGTGCACATGACAATAAAGGCTTGAATCTTGAATTTCTTGATTCATCAAGCTGTAATTACAGGTTAATGCATATACTGGTGTGTAGATTAATAAAGTCTGTATTCAAACTACATTTTATACATCGCACTTTCCTCCAAACTTATTAGTGTGCATCATTTGGATGATCAATGTGAGTTAGTTGTGTGATGCTTGATGATGTGAGCTTTGCTCTCTTTGTTTTCAAGCAACACATTTAAACTTGAGGTCCATTTATTTACCTGCATGTCTATTCCGGCACTCAAGATTTAAAGGTCCCCTATTATTCTGTTTTTCATCAATATATTATAGGTCTCAGATATATACTAAACATGTCTCTGAAGTGTTTGGCTCCAAATACCAAACAGATCATGCATTGTAGCATCCCATAATCCCCTGACATCATAAAGTGGCCAACATCTGATCAGGTCATTTTCAGACAGGTTTTTATATGAATGGATCAGGACAAAAAGAGAGAGAATCTTTGTTCCTGAAACTTTCAGAATCTCTTCACACAGAGGGGACACATGCTTATGTATAAAATACATGAATAGGTGGATTTTGCATAATAGGTGACCTTTAATGCAATGGCTAATGAAGTGGAAATGATAAAGAACTACCATCAGGGTTCAAGTTATGTGGGAGCCAATGGGAGAACTCCCATAGAGTGGCGAAGTCCCCCCCCTTCCGGTGGACCTCCATGGGACCTTATTTCGAAAAAATTATGTATAGAGAGGCGAAGTCCCTCCCCTTCCGAGGGAGCTCATGGGACCCCGGAAGCGGAAAAATATACATTGAAGTCAATGGAGAGAGAAACGTTATCTTTTGATCCCGTTTGAATTGTGCCACGAATGACACATATGATGTTTGTCAATCTTAAACAATCCTTTCCATGTAAAAAAAGTCACAGTTTGTCGTAAAACTGTTGAAATATAAGACTATGAAAAATACGCAACTAGAAAGACTACAAATCCCAGAGTATTTGGAAAAGTCTGTTATTTAAATCCCTTGTTTCTTCTCTGTTGGTAAGTGATGTCACCATTGTTTTCCTCCACTAAGAGATAGCTAAGATCAGCGCCATATATATATAATCTATCTATATGGCACTGGCTAAGATAAGATAACTTTAACAAGATGCCTGTGTGCTTAGTACCAGGTTGTTATCATACCAGCAATGGGTCTTGCTCGTTCTTTCGCTTCCCTTCTGATGAAAGGACCAAGAGTGGCTGGATCAAGTTAGCTACCTAGCTAGTAGCTAGCACGTTAGTTAGCATTACAGCCTTGTCATTTTTATTAGCCTTAATATGAAGTAACATTAAGTAACCCAAAATGTTAAACAGTAAGAGTAGTAGTCATATTTCGTGAACCCTTTGAAGAATACTGTCACCGGTGTGATCATTCTATAATACACAATTTAAGCCCGGGGGAGAAATGCTAACGCTAGCATCGGCGATCGCCGATCTTTTCTACTTCATGCTATCTGCACAAATGGTTGACATTAAACATTAAAAAGACCAGGCAGTTCAGAGAGAATCAAAGGCAGGCAGGCAGGCAGGCACCAACACGATTATCCCCTTTTTTTCGTGTCACACAGGACGACTTTAAAAGCAATGTATTTCTACTGGTAATGTGTTTTGTGCCTGCCACACGTCTTTTTCTCCGGTCGGGTCGTGGAAGACCGGAAGCTGTGTGGTTCATAAAAACATGTTCTTACTCAATATCAAGCCACAATTATTGCTTTTATTTAAAATCGTATAATTTCGGATTTCTGTTGCCGTCTGTGAGGAAAATAAATGGGGCTCAGAGCCAGATACTGAAATCTGTATTTTTTAAATCTTTTTTTCCTTCCAATTTGTTATTCTTTTCAAAATAACACACTGTTATTTACTCACCAATAACACACAATTATCCTTGTTTTTATTTATTGGTTTATTTCCATAATCTCTGGGTTTTTTGCCGTCCGTCAGGAAATGAATTTCAAAATAAAGATTTCCGGAAATAGACGAGGGATTACCCAAGATCCTCAGCTATGGTTTAAGATCGCTGATTGGATGTTTTAGCCGCAATGCATGTTGGGATTTGGTGTTTATATGATATGAAATCGGAAAAACATTAAAAAATAATCAAATAATACTTAATTCCGAGTGTTCTTGCATTTCTCTTTGAAAGTCATCACATAACGGCATTGTAATACACGGTTCGGCTGCATTACATATTACATATCTGCCGTAGTTCTTTATTTATAGAGCCCTGATGAGAAGACCTTTGGAAAAACTGGAAGCAATGCCGCCGAAACTGAATACTTGACGTGGATAATAAATATATCAACAATTAAACAACATCTTCAATTTCTCTTCACACAATACGTCTCCTTGCAATATCAACACTAATTCGGCTGACTTTTACATTTGATCTAATTCGTAGATAGGTTATATTTACACCATAACGGTGCACAGCTGATATAAAAGGACTTGTAGTTTTTAAAGATATTACTGATTTTCTTTGAATATAAGAATGTAAATACTGAGTCTGAAATAATATAGCAATATGCTGTAAAATTATGTGAAAACATGAATAAAACTACACTCAGATGTTGTACATACATAAGTGTCCTACACTAATAATACATACAGTTATACAGTTATTATGGCTGTGTGTACCTTGTGTGCACCGCCTAGTGGTTAAAGCACGTTATTGAATTATTGTTTTTATGTATTATATTTGATGAAAAAAATATTAAGAGTACATACTTTCATAGGGGGAAAGTAGAAGGTCAATGATAGAAATATAGAATATAAAAAATCAAGAAGATACTATAAGTGATCTCTACAATAAAACAGTTTAGTGCAGGATGTACAAAGATATTAATACTGTAGGAGGAGGTGCAAAACAGAAAAACGAATTAACCTTTATTTAAACATTACATAATACTTTAGATTAAGGTCTTCTTTTAAATAAGAAAACAACTTTGGGGATATCTATCTACAGATAAATATTAAGCCTGACAAAGTACTTAACGTCTAATATATTGCTTTCCTGCAATGTTAACTATGTTGAAGCACTTATTTTAACTGATATTATACATATGAATTATACTCTTATGTATGTAGATAGTATAAGAAATGTGCAGAATATGACAGTTTAATCGTGGAGGTATACACACATAACCTGTTGAGGAACCTGTGACCCAAGATTTTCATTCATTGCATAACTACACCGTAGTAGAACATCTTGAAATCTTGAAAGGGATGTGCAAAATAGCCATAATATACAGTCTTTAATTAACCATTAGTAGAGAATAACGAGTAATGAATATACTGTATTACTCATTTCCATTCATGTCAATTGCAGATAAATGTTTAGTCTTCTCAAGCACCAACTATCAAATATCTCTCCTGATTGTTGGCACTTTACAATCACCTTCCCTGAATTTTACTCAGGTGTAACTAAAGTCTGATTTAAGGGTTGTTTATATTTCACATCATTAATCAGAATCTGCAAAGTAACTCAAATAAATGTAGTGGAGTAAAAATACCAGGTTAACCTCTGAATTGTAGTGGAGTAGAATTACAAAGTAACAATGAGCTGTCATGTGGGTATATATTAAGGCTGCGTATTATGGACACAAGCGATTTTCACCCATTTATGAATTATATGTTTTACATTTGATAACACCGGCAAAAAAAACTGAGATTATGGAAATAAACCAATAAATAAAAACAAGGATAATTGTGTGTTATTGGTGAGTACATAACAGTGTGTTATCCTGAGGCTCTGAGCCCCATTTATTTTCCTCACAGACGGCAACAGAAGTCCGAAATTATACGATTTTAAATAAAAGCAATAATTGTGGCTTGATATTGAGTAAGAACATGTTTTTATGAACCACACAGCTTCCGGTCTTCCACGACCCGACCGGAGAAAAAGACGTGTTGCAGGCACGAAACACATTACCAGTAGAAATACATTGCTTTTAAAGTCGTCCTGTGTGACACAAAAAAAAGGGGATAATCGTGTTGGTGACCACGAATCAATAGATTAAATGTCGTGACTATAACACGAAATGCCGTGAGACTGGGTTGGCTTTGCATGACATTCTTCTGGACGTGTTTCATTGTGTTGATAGTGAGGGTAGTCAATCGTTTTGTTGACAAGACAGTAGTGACGGCCATCTTGGTGACGTGTGTTGTTGTGGGAGACCAGAGATGTAGTTCATTGAGCGTTTCACACAAAAAATGTGTTACTTCACAGTTTTACGACACATCTTTTTTTGAATTTTTTTTTTTTTTTTAATTGTGCCACGAATTACACATATGATGTTTGTCAATTTAAAAGATTATTTTGCAAGTCAAAAAAATAATAATGTGTCGTAAAACTGTGAAGTAACACGTTTTTTTTGTGTGAAACGCTGAATGAACTACATCTCCGGTCTAGCAGAACAACACACGTCACTACTGTCTTGTCAACAAAAGGATTGACTACCCTCACTATCACCACAATGAAACACGTCCAGAAGAATGTCATGCAAAGCTCCCTGCCTGCCTTCCTTTGATTCTCTCTGGACTGCCTGGTCTTTTTAATGTTTAATGTCAACCATTTGTGCAGATAGCATGAAGTAGAAAAGATCGCCGATCGTCGATGCTAGCGTTAGCGTTAGCATTTCTCCCCCAGGCTTAAATGGTGTATTATAGAATGATCACACCGCTGTGACAGTACTCTTCAAAGGGTTCACGAAATATGACTACTACTCTTACTGTTTAACATGTTGGGTTACTTAATGTTAAGGCTAATAAAAATGACAAGGCTGTAATGCTAACTAACGTGCTAGCTACTAGCTAGGTAGCTAACTTGATCCAGCCACTCCTGTTCCTTTCATCAGACGGGAAGCAAAAGAACGAGCAAGACCCATTGCTGGTATGATAACAACCTGGTACTAAGCACACAGGCATCTTGTTAAAGTTATCTTATCTTAGCCAGCGCCATATAGATAGATTCTATCTAGATATGGCGCTGATCTTAGCTATCTCTTATGGCGCGTTTCCACTGCAGCGCGGAGCTCGCTTTAAGCGTGCCGAGCCGTGCGGGGCCCGTTTTTGGTTGCGTTTCCACTTGGCCTAGTACCGGCTAGCGGGTCCTAATTCACAGTTTTTCTGGCCCCATAAAATCGTGGTTCTAGGGCCAGGAACAACCAGGCTGAGTCGGGCTGAGTATGCTAAACTAGAGAGAGAATCGCTGGCAAGGGGGCTACAACTACAACAAGATGAACATATTTGACCGTGATTTAATTGTAATACACGTTTCAAAATGATGCCGAAGTAACAACATAGTGATACCGGTTAGTAAAAACCATTTAAACCTTTTAAAATGCGTGTTGTCTAAATGGAGATCGGCAAAGCTAACGCAGTATATGCTCCGACCGTCCACACTCACAACAACGGCCTATACAGACATAAATAAACCAGCGACTGTATTCGCCATGACACAGACAGTCTGTGGTTTGTACTTGTTTAACTTTTGTCTAGTTTCTGAACAGATATGAGGAGCTGTGAGCTCTGAGGACTAACGGCTGTGTTGTTTTTCTGGGGCTCTCATTGAAGATGACGTCACGGCTCCGCCTACACTGCGTTACTATAGATACTACCCCAGTTCCTAAACTGTACTGGAAATGCGCCATAAAGTGAGCCAGTCCTAACGAGGCCTAGCCATACCGAGCGAGGCCGAGCGAGGCCGTGTAGTGGAAATGCGCCTTAGTGGAGGAAAACAATTGTGACATCACTTACGCGACTCTGGGACTTGTAGTCTGTCTAGTTGCGTATTTTTCATAGTCTTATATTTCAACAGTTTTACGACAAACTGTGACTTTTTTGACATGGACATTTTTTTTTAAGATTGACAAACATCATATGTGTAATTCATGGCACAATTCAAACGCGATCAAAAGATACGTTTTCTCTCTCCATTGACTTCATTACATTATTTTTCCGAAATAAGGTCCCATGGACCGGAAGTAGATGGGCGTCACTTCGCCACTCTATAAGGGGGGGTCTGAGCTCCTTTGAAAGCAGTGAAATCATACATCTGTGGGGGTCGCTAATACATTACCAACAACCATTATTTTAATCACAAACAATGCATGTGTCAATGTAATGAGTATTATGTACATTAACGAGGTATATAGGCTAAAAGAAAAACATGTTTTCCAAAATAACTTTGCATCGTATTCTCTCTTGAATGACAATATGCCTGCACTTAACCTCCAAGGTGCGCAATCAATTATTGCGCAATCTATGCCTGTGAGCGTGCTGCGCAAGCCGAGATGATGTGTGTGCGTGGTTGAACCTTTTCATATTTAAGTTTGTAGCAAGTAGAGGGCTGCTGCTGCTGTGTGTGTGTGTTTGCACGTGTGCGTGCGTACTCACACGTTAGTTTTAAAGACCCCCATAAAGCTCAGATTATAACTCGAACCCTGACTACCATGATGTGTATCTGTGTTTGTTAGCAGAGAAAGCGAATGACAGCTTATACGGCAACCGGCGGCAAGTGATGGAGATGACAACCAAGGGCAGCCTTCCCATGGAAGCTGTGGATATGGAGCCAGAGCCGAGCAACCCATACAGCCCACCCAGACAGATGTCTTCAAAGCAGAACGGATATAAGTACAAAAGCCCCCGGAGCCACAGCTCCCAGTGGCTGGCCTACGGCTCCAGCCCTGCCGCCAGCCAGGGGCTGCTGAGCTCCTGGGAGAACAGGGACATGCTGGGGCTGCGACAGAGCTACGGATCAAAGAAACTCTGCATCATAGAGAAGGAGCTGCACACAACTCGCTACATGCCTCCACAGCCATACTTTGTCACCAACAGCAAAACAGAAGTGACAGTATGAGGGAGTGTGTAAGCACCAGGCTGAACCTCAGTCTGTATTTAGGAGAAGCTGCTGACTGTGGGTGGGGTTGTTAGACAGCAGCAAGCACTGGAGTGTATGTGGTGGTGCATGTGATGGGCAGAATTAAAGACGGTTACTTAAGGTGAAGTGTACTGTCACAGGACTTGGTCTCAACCACTGTTCCTCATTGGACTCAGTAATATGTAGTCATTGATTGTCATATAATCCAACTGCTTAAACTAAACACAAAAGTTAATCACAAGATATGTCACAAATGCAGTACAGCCAGTATATACCAAGACATAGTATATCATTTCTATTAAATCAACATTGTTCGAGTGACAACACCTTCAATATTTATCTAATTGAGGATAAGGGGCCTTTGGTTAATTCAGTATTGTTGAAATGCTTAACTGGACAATTTCTAGATACTGTTTGGGCGCTGCTACACTGCTAGGTGTTGGATCAAGGTGATGCATTTGAATCTTTTACCCAAAACAATTATTTCTATTTTTTCAATGTATTTATTTTTGGGGATAAGAACGATCTAGTGTTCAGTTTATCACACAAGTTAATAAAGAAGAACACAGTTACAGGGGAAACTTGTTTTCAAAAGCTCAAAGCGCTTTTTTAAACTTTTGTTGTTGTTGATTATCAGCTACAGATGATTAATACTTTGCTAGCACTGCAAACCTTAGACCAAATTTGCATGGATTCATGATTTAGGACCACAAGGGAAAGTGACACAAATCAAAAATAAAAAGATTATCTTAAATGTGATTTGTACTGTTATGTAAAAAATAGAGTCACATATGCACACAAAGAAAAATCTGATTTGGGCCACTTTTGACTACAGTTTAAGCGTAGAGAGCCTGTGCTTCTAATAATCCAAACCATTATTTGTTTTTTATGGTATGTAAATTCATAGTACTTAAAAACATGAGGGATGAGTTGGTGAGCCATGAGTATAAGTAACTGACCTGAGTTAATTTAAGAAAAGCCTTTGATACATACATTTTTGAAGTAAGTTATTCAGGTTGGTTTCTAAAATGTTGTGCAGCATCCATTTTGGAAAGATTCATAAGCTAACGTTATCATTCAGTATTTCCAAAATAAAAAAGAGTCTGTTAGAACAAAACTGTTGACCTAAATGACTTAAAATCCATAAAAAAGTGTTTTTTTATTTTGTGAATGTAATTTCACTTTAAAGTTGTAGATGTCTCATTTTTAAGGTAACCTTCCATATGCAAACCTCGTCAGTGCCAATGGACATCGCATTGATACGTACATTTCCATGGTTGATAGAAGAAGTAGCATCAGTATTGAACCAGGTTCGTTTGGTGTAATAGTGCCTCTCATCAGTACCAGCATGTGTGTGGTTATGCTAGTTGAAGCCCCCGTATTAGAACTGAGATTAGTCTTAGTGATCTGTTTATCAGCTTGAATAAAAAAATATTTATAATTTATTTCCATATGAAACATGTATTGAATGTATCCAAACTGGCTTGTTTGAGACAAGTGGTTGGAGGTGAACATTTCAAGTGTTGGAGGTGAATACATTTTGTATTGGTCAGTTAATAGTCAAACTAATATGGCACTTGGAGATTCAATGTCAATGGTGCATTCATGCTCCTTGGATAATCCCATTTTCAGAGTTGGGAAGTCGGTTTTTTTTTTACTTTGGAGTGTTAATGAGTGTTTTGTTTTGGACTTTCTCAGTTTTGTTTCAAATTTCATGGGATTTTGTTTATGTTTTTTTAACAACAAGACATCTGAAAATCATCAGGGGTAGAGCTAGTTAACGTTAGCCATTTGCAGCCGGTAATTTTCTAAAATATATTTAAAAAAAATTAAATAAAAGTTGTCAGACCTCACGTGAATGTGGTTTGATCTTTAATGACAATCAGGCTTGTAGTTATTTCCAAAAATGTTTCCTCCTTGAGGGAGCTACAGTATATTAAATAGCTCTACTAAAGATATAGCACCAATAATTTGAAAAAATAACATTGTTGACGTACTTGGCAAAGTGTTTTTTAATTAATTAAGGTCCCTGGTGCAATTGATCATTTATTTCATGGATTTCACAGCCAAGCAGTATAAAAAGATGCTCGCCTGCCTGCAAGTCTTACTCATACGGTTTACTATTTCAAGCAGCCAAGGCTGCATGCATCGCTGATATACAAGTGGGAAGTGGGATCTGTTAGTACAGTATACAGCAAAAAGGTATTTATGTATCAACACGTCCAAACCATAGCGGTTTATATTCTCACAGACTTCCAAACAAACTGTATGCACTATCTTTCAAAATATGTAGATCTAGTGCACTGAACTGTCATTTCACATTGTTATTAAACTCAGTGTCTTACAGTTAAATGAAATCTGATAATCGTACTATTCAACTATTAATTCCACTGACATTTGTATTATACAAAGACTGTTGTATAGCGACTAACATTGAATGATTTTGATTTGTGAATGCAAATTGTTTTATTTATATATTAAAGAAATCACTGTTATTAAGCTATATCATATTTACACATGAATTAATACTGCCAGTTAAAGACATAATGTGTATAACATCTGTGTGCTTTGCAACAAACAGAAGTGAGAATAAATGTTATATTTTGGTAAATTTGAAAAGGAAGCACCGATGATTACAAGACTGATACAGTTAACTATAATGGGCATCAAATCTTTGTATCACGTTTAGCTCATTAACCAATTGTTCTAATAAATGTTGTTGTGCGTCTTTATGTACAATCCAAAGTTACTTTGGTTCAAAAGCCCTTTTGAATATATTCACAACCTTTGTATCTGACATTGCACATCCTTCATAAAAGCATTGGGAAATGACTTTTAAATGTAAAAGAAAATAACTACGTTGCCCGTCTCCTGCAAAAACCTTGAATCTCCTGATTACTTGTGTTGTATTGAACCGTAGGAAAGACAAGTGACACATTTGAAAAAGTTGTATTGGTATTTTCGAAATAGTGTCAGTGCAATTTTGAAAAATCCAAGGTTCATGAAACATTTTTTAAATGTGGAAACCATGACTGCCTTTAAAATCGATACAAGGTTTCTGTAAGATACACACCAACGTTGTCAACTTATTTTCATGTATTAGATATAACCATCCAATCGTAGCATATCTTGTACTAAGAAAGTAATTGGCGTTGAGCAACTGTAGCACAATGTTAGCGGACCCCATTTACCTGTAGCTTCACAATGTCAGTAAAGCTATTATAGCTTTAGCATTTTGTAAGTGATTGTAAAACTTTCTTTTTAACTAAAAGGAAAACAAATATTTGACTGATGTAGTATACCAACCAAAAAAAGAAAAGAAGATACATTTAATTACAAAAACTACTACAGAGGTAAGTTCTCTGAAGCGTTTTTGGTGTCATGAAACCCCCTGCTAAATCAATTGTGATTCCAGCCGGCTCTATTGGCTGACCCTCATGATACCACACCAGATGGTATCATCAACACATGGGAGAGCACCTGAGTGTACCTGTATTCTAATCTACAGTTTATAGGACTTTCTGTTCAGTGTGCTCTAGCTGTTAAAGTGAAGTGTCATTATACTGTCTTCATTAAAATGATTTTGTAATAACTGTGTCATCTCCAGACTTTATGAAAGCCCTGTCCGTTTTTAACCTTCAGAGTTATAATTAAATAACTTAACCAAATTGAATCCTATGTGCTTTTAATACCTGCAATCTATCAGTGGTCATTTTGGCTAGGTTGCAATTTATTTGTTATTTTTTGCTGCACATTTAGAGAAGTTATCTTGGACCTGATATTCAGTATTACCAAAAACTACAGATTGAGGCTGCAGCCACACGGAGACGAAACGGGTCGTATCCACTACAGTTCTCTATCTTATAGACCAGGGGTGGGGAACCTTTTTCCTCTCAAGGGCCATTTCAATTTGTTCAACATCCTCCGAGGGCCGTACAAATGATTGACCTCTGCTTAAAAATACTAAAATCAGAGCCCATTCATTTGGCCTTTCTTTCAGGCTGTGCAAAGAAAAAGCAACCTCTTAATCCAGATATCTCATGACTCGATGCATGCACGTGCACGGTTGTGGCATGACCACCAAAACAGAAAGATATGGACACAAGATGTGAGCAAATGTATTTAGTTTCCTATCCATGTGAACATGATTTAAGTGGGGGGGGTGGACCTAACCCCCCGGGAAGATTTTTAAATGTTGAAGTCAAAAGCATCAATCTGGTGCACTTTGAGAGCAACATTAAAGATGGGGAAGGTCATTTTGGAGAAACCAGCTCAAGTGCGCTAGAATTTGAAAATACACAGCCGGAACAAATCTGCCACTTCCTTACAGAGCCCCTCCTCCAACACACACGAACGAGTACATGACCAATGAGGGCACGAGATAAGTTTGTGCACAGATGGAAGGCTGACAGGCAGGTAGGCCATCCAGTTATTTTAGCAGGGCCGGCTAAAATGATTGGTCATGCTTTTTACAGTACTACGGCTTCCACAGATGACATTTCTTTATGGATTTTTTGTCAAAGCACTTATAATATATATATTTGTTATATATAACAAAAAGTGTATCTCGAGCCGGTTTCTCAAACTTACCCCACCTTTAAGAGATCTATGGATACATCTCTCAACACCCATATGAAACAGAACTGTAAGCAGATTTTATTTTTCTTTATGGATATTTTACAAATCATTCCCCTTTCAAACTGTATTCTTGTTTATTAATAACAACTTTTTTTTACTGTCATATAGTATTTTATACCTGTTTACTTTATTCTCTCTTTTTTTTTTTTTAACTATAATGATCATATAAAGATGTGCCTTTACCTCACTGGTTGTAAACGCTTCTTATAGCATAGCTAGCTAACCAGATGCTAATAACAGCAAAGTTATTGACTGTATGATCAGTATGACAGATGAACAGATCGCCACTGGGCTTTCAACTAAAGACACAGCCACGCAAAAACTGCGGCACGTACGGCTCCTTATCTGAAGTGCCGGAGTGGCATTCTGGTGCTCTCCGTCAGAACTACACCCCAGTCAGACGAGTTTGGCCACACAAGGCCGACAGGGAAACGCAGATAACGATAACGAGTCCCAAGGTGGGTAGATCTGCGGACGCAACACTCAAAACGGTCAAACGGCTCCGTGTCTACGCCCTATACGATCATTTCCTGATAACGATGACGCAATAGCCCCACCTTTCCCCACCTCTGCTGCTCACTGCTGTAGCATGGTCAGTAGCTACTGTCAGTACTACCGTCTACTGTCAGTAGCTACTGCTACTGACCATGCTACAGATGTTAGTGCAACATCTCCTCGACCACAACCTTCAGCAACAAGTGGAGGTACCACTTTACAATAAGACTACCCTTATAAAGGATTCATAAAGGGTTTATAATTAGATTATTAATTAGCTTGTAAACACTTTATTAATCATTAAGAACCATTTATAAACCAGTTCTAACATATTTTTCATACATCAACACAGGCTCACTATTTGGCAAGATGACTAAGCCTTATATTGGCTACCTAGCTTACTTCGTCTTCTTCATCAGCCAACATCCTTGGTATCTGTTGTTCACTGAGTTGATTCACCCCCTTCCATCTTGATGTTTCTTGGCATCTCTTTATGACCATTTATTTACGAGTTACTAACATTTATAACTGCCAAAAGGGAGCCTTATTGTAAAGTGTAAATCACATTCCCATGTATTAATGAGTTACTACCATTTCTAATAAGGCTTAGCAGTACAGATAAATGTGGGCTCACTATTTGGCAAGCAACCAGTCACAGTTGCCCTGTTTATCTCATGTCTTATAAAAGCTTGTTAATGATTTATAAAGTGTTCACAACCTAATTAATAAATGAATTACAAACTATTCGTAAACCCTTTATAAGGGTAGTCTTATTGTAAAGTGGTACCCAAGTGGACATGGAGAACTACATGAACTACATGTTGCTAAATCCACCACGGAGAATAAACAGAAGGGCAACCAGGCAACCATGGCAACCATGCTCGGGGGGTCTTCTTCGCTGCTTTTGGTGTATTTTGTGGCGCCACTTACAGGTCCGGCATATGTACTACAGCGTCTCCAGCGGGTCGAGCTGTCTCGTGTGGATCAGCGCCATATTCTCTCTATATGGCGCTGGTGTGGATGGAAGACTTTTTTGATATCGAATTCAGTTTGTTTTCGTTATTGTCTCCGTGTGGCTCCAGCCTGAGAAGAAACAGGTCACTCTCAGTTCTATGACACATTTCCTTATGGCGCATTTACGGAAATGTTTTTTATTTGAATTCAACGGATCTATCTATACATCCTAGTGTTTAAAGAATAAAATAGTGCTTTCGAGCTGAAATGAAGTTCAAGGCTCTTGTAAAGAGGAATAAACCAGAACATTCCAAACAATAGAACATGTTGTATATGTGTTTTGTAAGCATTACAATATAACAACAGCAGGGACATACTGATATTCACTCACACAAAGTCAAAGCCGTGGGAGCTACACGCACATTGATTTCATCATTGTAGCCTTACGACAGATGTACCCACTGAGAGGCTTTTCTCTAAGTCGCTGCCACTAGTGTGAAACGTTCAATAAGTATCTGTCAAGGCCTGAACACATAGGATCTGAATCGATTCAGCTGAGTGCTAATGCCTCGTGGAGGTAGTCAGACTTTAGGGGGGTTTATCTTTTGTGGATACGTGATTAAATAAAAGTACAAGAGCAGTAAGAAAGCACAATACCCATAAGTGAAGAGAACTATGCTTGGTACTGTGTTTTGTAGAACAGCTTCACATCACAAGACATTGACTTTAAAGAGGCCCATTTATGCTTTATGGGCATTTTGTTATATGGGTTTTTGTGCATGTAAATGGTCTGCAAAGTCTAAAATCCCAAAGTTCTATCCAGTTAGAACTGCCTGAAACGCCTGCCTGAAACGCCTTCATTGGACTCCTTTGTTTTAATTCCGTAACACTTCACTATGTAAAACTTTCGCTGCTATTGGTTAGCGCTCCAACACATCGTACGTGATTTGATAAGGGGCGGGACATTTCGGACACATCGCTATGAGGTTGGCTGGTCTCTGGTTTCAGACAGAGGGTGAAAAGACATGCTGTAACACAGACAGTTTGAAGAAATAACAAAAAAATGTACCTGAAAAACTAAAGATCCTGGACCCTATAGTGGGCAGGCACCTCAGTTGTTAAAAACAATACTGCATTTGACTGAGGGGATTACTTTCCTTTTTACTGTACTTTAGTTATGGTTGAAGACTTCACTCCTTGTTGGTCCTTTTACTGTAGAGAAGTCCTGTTTACAGCCTTGCTTTCTATCAGAACTTCACTTTTAACAAGCCTCTGGGAACACTGTCATTTTCTTGAAAACGCCAGGAGACATTCTATCTAATTAGCAAATGATGTTTTCTACCAGGATGGTTCCCTCTGGAAATCAAATCGGCACAATAACCTAGTTCAGTCAGACAGAGGGGCTATAGTTTTGCTGTGGTAAAAAAGGTGGTCCTACTGTAATTACATAGAACAAAACAGTTTGATTTCTCAAACATGAAATAATAAAAGGTTGTTCTCTCCACATGAACAAATAGACAATCCAAGTGTGGGACCCAAACGCACTGGAGTAAAACATTAAGTGTGCTACAGGTTATATTTTAAAGAGTGTTCTGGGAGTGGACAACTTCCCAGCAGCTCGGGTTCATTGTCACTACTGTACATACTTTTATCATTTATTTTAGAGAAAGGGTTCTACAATGTGTTGGGACAGATTTTCTGCTTGTCAAAAAGCAATTATTCACACTGACAACAAGTGCAAACATGCATAAGAAATGTGTCGTAAACCCAAAGATCCTTAGGAAATCTCTTTGGTTCACAATACAGCTGTGATTCAGTGGCTTTTGCTCCCTGGCCCTAATGTGGTTTATCCTTATTGCGGTGAACACATGAAAGACAAACACTGTTCTTTAATCATTAAAGATCTGTATGTATATGTTTCGCGTCCTATGATTTTTAGATAAACAGCAATCTAGATATCTTCAACATACGTGTAAAAATATACAACTAACTAAGTACTAAGTGAAGCCAATTTGGAAATGCCTTAAACCTGCATTCTTTTAAATGTCTAGTAGGCTGTGGTTTAAGAGGTCCGATTTTATAGAAGTCTTTAAGAAAATGTCCCTACGTCTCACTTGACCTACAGTATGACCTAGTAAAGAATGTCCTATAACAGGGGTACTCAAATACAAATCTTAAAGGTCCAAAAAAATGTTTTCAATAAGACAAAGGTCCGTTTATTACGGTCATTCAAACTTTTAAACAATTGCAACAAGATTCTTAACATGAGGTTGCAAAAACTAAAATAATCTGTATGCAGCAGTTTTCATTGTTATTGTGTCTGTGCTTGACCCCTCAGAGTCACATTGTAAGAGCTGCACAGTTATGAATAAAGGCAGCTGCACCCTCTTTCATTCAGCATTCCCATTAATGCTTTATAAATGTCTTGCCCCCTTGTGTGTCCACTGAGGTTCGTCAGGCCCAACACATCTTCAGCAAACTCCCCCTTTGCCTCATCATAAAAACTCACAAACACCAGCAACTGTCAGTGGTGTCAGTGGACTCATCCACAGCTAAGGAAATGCACTGTGCATTTTGTATTCCATCACAAAGCTGATGAATCAAATCACCAGCCAGTATTTATGTTCTTCTGGTTGCTGTGGAATCTGAGAGGGGGATTTGCTTGATTTTACCTTATTTCCTCTTTTTGTTTGCCTTCAAACATGGTCTCCATCACTTCAGTCATGCATTCTTTTATACTTCAGTTATTATCCAGTGGAAAGTCCTTACCTACTGGCCTAGTTAAATCAAAATGGTTACTTTTTTTTGGCTGGGCAGTGTAGTTTTACACACGTTTCAGCAAAACGCCTCACAAACTTATTAAGATCAACAGCTTTAGTGCGTTTTGATTCAATGATGAGTACAGCCGCAAATACCTCATTCCTTCAGTACTTGGGTCGGAATGCTTCTCGTTTTGTGCCGTCCCCCCATTTAAATGAAATCGCCGCCAGGGCCGGGGGAGGGGTTACAAGACGTGCGTCTTGTGCTGCATTCACTTGCACTCGGACATTAGAGACTTTCTCTCATAAATATCCGATGAGCCACAACTTTTCTTTCAAAACAAAGCTGCCAACTGGGGTGGCAGCTGGTAGGTGAAACTAGGCTACTAGCTACAGTACAGATGCAACTAGATGAGCTGTTAACTCTCGCTCTGACTTTCTTTTTTGTAAACTCTCGCTCTGACTCAGACAGGTTGAAAGAAACGAGACACGCATTTTTCCCACCCGCATCCGCGAAGACCCGCCTTACTGTGCCTCTGATTCGCAGACTGTTGGTGGGGGGAAAAAACGCTGACGGGATGCTGAATGTGATTGGACCAATGCGTTGACAGACACACACAGACAGTGTGACAGTCGGACATGCAGAGCGCTGTTTGCAGTGGACATATAGCGGAGAATTTTGACTCATTGTGTTGTGGCGATGTCTCGCAGATAACACAGATAATACAGATAATACATATGAAAAATATAATTTGCTCAGAGTCCAGAGACAGTTGTGGTTCGGTCCGGATCCGGACCGGAGTCCGGACTTTGAGGATGCCTGTCCTATAACATTGATGGTCTAGATCGCTAGTTTCAAGTCTTCTTCAATACAGCATGATGCTTATTTTCTAAATGTTGGCCCAATTTATAGTATAATAGTTGATATAGCCAGTGTTGTCCAGTTTAGGTGTTGTTTCCCTCCAAAGACTTTAACCAATTCAAAGTGTGTTTTCAGTTTATAGTAACAGTATAGTCCTGTAAAAAAGTATTGTTCACTGTTTGGTTGAAATGCTCTCCTACCTCTCAGGTTACCTCCAAAAAACTACATGGAGAAAACCAAAACATATATTTATACAGTTTGTGTCATGGTTTTGGATTTGTGTTGTTATTCATGTTTTTATTCCTACATTTATTTATGCTTTTATTTATTTATATTTATGAGATGTTCCGACCTCTATATAAGTGAGGGTCTGAGCTCTCTTAATTCCATCGTGTCACCGGGCCCGGGTACAGGAGGTGTAATATCGTTCTTATTATACATCCATGGGTAATATGAGCGTTGTGGTTCAACCGATCTGAATCGCTTTCTGAAGCAGTCACGTGGTATCGACAGGCAGCGAGGCTTCGTTTGTCATCGATGACGTCACTGGCCCAAAACGATACAAGCCTCGATACAAGCCTCGATACAAGCTTCACAAAAAGCTTCGGGGATTACTCGACACACACTCCGAAGCCTCGGCGCAATACGTAACATCACTAGTTCCATGTTTGTCTATGCTAGTCTATGCTTGTCCATGTCACCTGCCTGTTCCCGTCCGTCTGTCGTGCTCCCCAGTTTTCTTTATGTTAATTCGTTTCTTGTTTTTCCTGTCTTCAGCTTTTTTTTAACAATGCTCGCTTTTTGTTATCAAACCTTTTTGTATTTTTAACTGCAATTGGGTCCTATTTTCCCCAACCTGACAGTACGAACAGACCAGAAAGGACCCAGCTGTTTTTTCCCCTCAAGAGTTGGCTCCGCTGATGTACACTCCTGAGTATATTTTTTACAAGTGGATGAGAGCATCATCCAGAGGGGCCAAAGAGGCTGCCCTGAAGGAGGCACGCTTGGAGGTGGCCAACAAGCCCTGGCTCTGGAGCTTGTTGCCCGAGTGGCCTTATACTTTTACAAGCAGCCCTGAATGCCGGTCTCAAGCCTTGAACCCCTTCCTGGGATCTGGCCTTAGGAGGTCCACAGAGCCTCCAAAAGGCCTCTAGGAGACGTAAGGCCAGGATTCCAGCCCATGCCCCAGCAGCCATGGTTCTGGCTCCAGCAGCCATGGTTACAGCCCCAGTTCTGGCCCCATCAGCCATGGTTCCAGCCCCAGTTCTGGCCCCAGCAGCCATGGTTCCAGCCCCAGTTCTGGCCCCAGCAGCCATGGCTCCAGCCCCAGTTCTGGCCCCAGCAGCCATGGTTCCAGCCCCATGTCTGGCCCCAGCAGCCATGGCTCCAGCCCCAATTTCGGCTCCGGTTCCGGCTCCAGTCCGGCCCCAGAAGCCATGTTTCCGGCTCCAGTTCCAGCTCCAAATCTGGCTCCAGTTCCGGCGTTCCGGCCGACTCAAGTCCCTTCTCTAGTCCCTTCTCTAGTCCCTTCTCTGGTCCCTTCTCAAGTCCCTTCTCTGGTCCCTACTC
>CALSBZ010000016.1:4993601-5011349 GCA_943591055.1 Gobionotothen gibberifrons | reverse complement strand
GTCCCTTCTCTGGTCCCTACTCAAGTCCCTACATAAGTCCCTTCTCTGGTCCCTACTCAAGTCCTTTCTCTGGTCCCTTCTCAAGTCCCTACTCAAGTCCCTTCTCAAGTCCCTTCTCAAGTCCCTTCTCAAGTCCCTTCTCAAGTCCCCTCTCAAGTAGGGCTGCAACAAACGACTAATTTGATAATCGATTAATCTATCGATTAATGAAACGATTAATCGACTATTCGGACTATTACTGTATGCCTTGCACAATTTCTCAAACGCTCTGATTTAGCCATCAACTTTTAGATTTAGCTTGAGGTTGTTTTAGGCATGTGGAAACTAACAATGAAGACAATAAAGATGAATAATTGATTCAAAAATACATATATTATTAAATTAACTAAACAAATTGTGAACAGAATTAACATTGCTTTTTATTTAAATTAAATAAATAGTATTTCACATCAAAAGAAACAACAATGTTTTAACAAATCGTATTAAATAATGTGATAACAGAACTGTGAACAGAATAGCTGAAACTTTAAACTAAATAACTCAGTTCCCTCTAATCATTAACCCATGTTTGTATAATTGAGTTAACTCCGTGTGTTGCTGCTAGCATACATAACACCTGACGTGGAAACGTTACTCGTGGAGGGGGCTACAGAGCTACTAGAACCCGGTGCATTCCTCCGTCTGAACGTGGTGCACTTTTGCTAAATGTTTGGACAGATTGCTCGTGTTGCCGCCCTTACATGCTAAACTCTTATTGCACTTTAGGCAACGAGCATTGTCCACATCGAGGCGGATAAAGTTTAACCACACCTCGGAGCGCGTTCTCTCCGCCATCTCCTCCGTGTGTGTGTGTGTTGCATGCATGTAGCAGCCGCGTGTGTGTAAACTGCCCCGCCCCCTTGCACACAGACGGGTGAGAGAGAGATCTCTAGTCTGGATTGGAAATATCGAAAATACATCATAGACGCATTTTTTTTGTCTTTTTGCATATTAGAAACGAGTTGGCGACACTAAGACTGCGATATAATGTTTATGTAGCAATAATACATGACATATATTTTTTAAATGTCTCCAGTAGCGATAAAAAGACCAATAACGTTGGAGCTTAACGGCGTGTAAAACACACGTGATGACGTCACCAACGAATCGACGACTGAATTAGTTGGCAACTAATTTGGTAATCGATTTTAATCGATTAAGTCGATTAGTTGTTGCACCCCTACTCTCAAGTCCCCTCTCAAGTTCCCACTCATGTCCCTTCACCATCGGGGGTCCCGCCGACTCATGTCCCAACTCCATGCTTTGTTCCGTTGGGGGTTCCGCTGGGGGTCCTGCCAACTCCATGTCCTGTGCCGTTGGAGGTCGAGCCGACATCTGTTTCGTCGGGGGTCCTGCCAACTCCATGTCCTGTTCCGTTGAGGGTCCAGCCAACATCTGTTCCACTGAGGGTCCTGCCAACTCTGTTTCCAGTCCGGTTGGAGGTCCCGTCGACACCTGCTACGCCGAGGGTCCTGCAGACACCAGCCCTTGTTTCGTCGGGAACATCTGTCCCGCAGACACCTGCTACGCCGGAGTTCCTGCCGACACCATGTCCTGTCCTGTTGGAGGTCCCGTCGACACCTGCTACGCCGAGGGTCCTGCAGAAACCAGCCCTTGTTTCATCGGGAACATCTGTCCCGCCGACACCTGTTCCGCCGGGGTTCCTGCCAACACCATATCCTGTCCTGTTCGGGGTCCCGTCGACACCAGACCTTGCTCTGTTGGGGGTCTCACTGACACCAGCCCATGTCCCGCCAGGGGTCCCATCCCACCAGCTTTGTGTTGCCCTTTAGTTTCCCTGGTGTGTCTGATTGTCTGATTGTGTTCACCTGTTGCCCTTGTGTCTCTGCCTCCCCTGCCCAGCTGTGTCTTGTCCTGTGATTACCCTTCTGTGTATTTAGTCTTGTCTTCCCCTGTGCTCCATGTCTGTTCGTCGTCGTTTCATGTCCATGCTACCCGTCGTTTCTTCATGCCCATGTTCCATGTTCGTCTATGCTCGTCTATGCTCGTCCATGTCACCTGCCTGTTCCCATCCGTAAGTTTGCTCCTGTCTGTAGTGCTCCCCGGTTTTGTTTATGTTAATTTGTTTCTTGTTTTTCCTGTCTTCAGCTTTTTTTAATAAAGCTCACTTTTTGTTACCAAACCTTTTTGTATTTTTACTGCACTTGGGTCCTATTTTCCCCAACCTGACAGTTTGTATTGCCATGAAAGCCTTTTAGAACCATTCTCCTTTCTGAACAACCATCACATCGACCCTCATTTACACCACAAATACCATGAACACTTAGATTATAACACTATATCCAGTCATTTCAAACTTGACCAATCTTAGCAACCACAAGCTAATAGAGCAACTCACTCAGCAGAGACCCCAAGAGGCTCAGGGTAGATTTATCAGCAAAAAATTACTTAAATATACACAATTACCCCATGAAATATGGATTGCTTATGAAAACTGCAACAGAGCCACAGCTACCAAAATGAATTTTACAGATGCAATTAAATGACTTCAGTTGATTAAAGACTATCTGAGAATATTCAAGAAGCCTTAGATTTTGTTCATGCATACACTCAACACAAATATCTATGTGAAGTATATTGAATTACTGCAATACAAATCCAATGAGACACTTCCACTGAAAATTAAGAGCTTCTGAAATAATGAGGTACACTTCAGCATCTAAATGGAAAACTGCAGTTATGAATTTTAAGGTTTTCCCCGATTGACCATTACTGCTGTTAAGATATGTTACATTTGAGTTCATATAGTACTTTATGTGTCATTTAAAGTTCAGTTTCATAATTCTGTTGTTTGGGACTTTTTCCTCTTTACATTTCTAATATTCACTGAGAGACATATAATGGAGAATCAAGGTCTAAAAGTATTGCCTTCCATGGACTCTGCCACTTATAACTATCAAAATAACTAACAAATACTCTGTTACAAAACATTGTAATGCTGGTGTATATTTCTAACAAAAATAAATAATCGAATACAAAACTGAAGTCTACAGGGAACTATGTCCAATTTTAAAGTAGTGAAGACATCGATGGCCATTATTTCCACTGTACTGCAGTCAAGATAGATTGTTAATAAGGGAGCAATTTCCTCCACATAAATAGACACCAGCAGGGCCAGAATAGGCTGTCAATGCTCCAAATTAAATCCATTCTCCAAGTCTGTGCACATTTATACAGCCCAGATCCCTGTGCTGCCACAAAGGCAATCGGAGAAGCTTGGAGCAAAATCTGAGAGTTTGTGAAAGGAGGCACACAGAGATTAGAAATGTTCAGCTCCTCAGAGAGATGACTCCGCAGCAGACAAAGACACTAGGACGTTTTTCCTTCTACTCATAGCAGGAAGAAAGGTCATGTTTATTTAGGATGGAGGCTGTTTTCCCTGGTTAAAAGTGTGCGATACTCTGATTACCTTCACAGTGTCATCGCTGCAAAACTCTCACTTTTATAGAGTTTGTAACCACTTGGCTGAAATATTTTCACCATATTAAACACGACTTGCATTATCTAATCCCCCCATCAAACTTTGGTCAAACTTTGTTAGACCTTTTCCGGCTCCATTTGTGAGATCATAACAAATCATTCTTCTTCAAGATTTTACTGCTAACACTAGGTGTTATTTAAATAATGCAAATGCCTCAAATGTATGTGATTATTAAGTGTATTGTATTGTGAATGAGTGTCTCAAATGATCAATGAACAGCTCAACAAGGAGTTTGAGATGGTGAATCCACAATCTAGTTATATAACAGCTTGAACACACCGCAACACAAATGTACCAAATATGGAAGATGAGAGTTAATGTAAGTACAAAATGATTCTAGGAAATGCAGCAAAGGGAGCATCAGATAAAGCTTGAACAGGAGTTCCTCAGATGAAATACTGACAACATACACTGTCAAGAGCAGTATTATTAGCCTGGGCACAATTACTGAAGAATAGTCATGGACAGGGGTGATGGCAGAGAGTGAGCTGATGAAATGTAAAATAGGGTCTGCTTTCATAAAGCACAGTGATTTTTAAAGTGACTTTTAGGCTATAGTTTTATTGTTCACATGGTTTATTGTATTACCTGTGTGTTCTACGTCCTGTTCACACTCTGCAAACATTTGTATTTGTTCTTTCATTAGGTACGTAAGTAGGCACACTAAAGAGACAGATTTCTGTACGGACTTAAAGAACAGTCTTATAATGTATACATGTAAATCTCCCTTCATTCTCCTGCCACTCTCTTCATTCACTGAATGATGTCAATCAACTCACAGACGAGGCTTGTTCTTTTTCAGTCTCTTTGTCCATTCACACTGGCTGCTCCACTTTATCTCCATTAGCTTAGCCTTAACTTGTCCATCCTCAGAAAAGCCTTCAAGAGAAAAGGTTTAGTCACACCAGACACCTTGTTTTCAGGAAGACTTCAAAAAGTTGTATTCAAATCCAATAACACATTTAGCATACTATTGATTTACACCAGCAGTGTCAAAACCAAATCTACCTAACTGACTGCCTAGTGCCTACCATATCACAATGCAGCTCTTTTTGTGAATGCACCATAGGAACACACTGCCTTTTCTATGCCAAAGAAGCTTTGGCAGTCACAGACATGAAGGCATTATGAAGAAACGTTCATGGCACAGGACTTTATACTTTTTTGGATTTGACACCCAATGATTTATAACTTCGGAACACACAATCACCTACAGTATGTCACAACAAGGGTACATTTATTTTATAATTCAATCATTGCTAGTTAAACCATCAGGTAATGCAAACACAAAATGGCAGCTTCATTGGGCTAATACTTGAAAGAGGAACTATTCATATTGTTACTGTAACAACATATCTTGCCTAGAAAATGGCATAATCTGGCGCCATATGCATTTATTCTTTTATAATATTGATTATTTCTGGCCCCCACTCAGGACATTGTATTGTTATGTTCCCAGCTGTCATGATTACAGCCCAAATAAAAGCAGCTCTAATGAAGCAGCTTTATATCCATCCAAAAGAACATCCCAGTTGGCAGTTTTACAGCAAGAGAGAAAGCACTGGTCTATTTAATAATTCATGTATATATTGTTGAGTCAATTCTGATCGGAGAGCAACTTCATCTGAAGGAAAGTAAATCTGACAACAAGTGTGGTTGTTTAGGCCGTTCTCACAATGTATTCAAATCTAATCCTTCAGCCTTCAGAATATTTCTAAAGTTTTTTCTCACTGACTAGGAAACATTTTCTTTGTTTGGGAAGCTGTAGTAAAAAAACATGTGGCTTTGATCAGTGTTTGAGGCTCAGCAATTTTAGATGGATGGATGCACTGCAATATATTATTTTAGTCTTTTGTTTAGAGAATTATGTGACTGCTACATGTAAAGATGCACTTAATATTTTAAGATTATTTGTTTATGGAATACATGTGGAATACATATCCACATGTATTCCACCATTAATTGGGGCCCTGGGCTTCAGCTTGATAAAACCCAACCATTTCACCTTGCAACGACACATATTTCGACATGGGTCATTTTAGAATAAAGTGTTTGGTGCAAATGGCTTTTAGATAAAGTAACAGGAGGTGCAACGAGAACAAAATAATTTGCCTGACATTTCCCTGCAGACTGGCTGTGCTTTGTACAGTATCTACGGTTTGCATGTTGCACTTAAATAACTTCCAATGTGCTAAACAAGACAAGTCTATCTAAGCACCTGAAACATTTCTGAAGATCTGATTGTGCTGCGCTCCCAAGCCACAAACAGTACCTTACCATCTTTTTCAAAAGCCCTCAAAAGCCATCTCTTCAGACTTTCTTCGCCCATGACACACTCCCCCAGTTCAACATGCTTTTTGTTCTTCAGTTTCTTAGTATTTGTAAGAAATTACCTCTTTGTATCTTTGTTTGTTGCGTGAAATGTTTAGGTCATGTGACTTTGAATACCTAGAAAAGCACACTAAATAATTATTATTCAGTTGTCAGTGTCCTTCAACTTAAGAAAAAACTGTTGATTAGGAATGTTAATGGTTAGGAGGCATAATAAACCTGCATAGAGTTAGCGAGAAAACTGACATTTATTTATGGAACTGTGAAATGGTGAATGCACTCATTTTTCACTAAGAAATGTGATATCAAGAGCATCATTTACTGTACATCTAATATTACCAACATCCCTGTCTTTCAGAGGCTGTACTAGGATCAGTTTTAAATGCAGAGTGAAGTGATATCTGGAATGTACACTATGGAGATAAAGCTAGGGGGTTATGTTTCTGGTTTGCCTGCTGCTGTTTAGCCTGCATCCCTTGGCTTTTTCACGAGACCTCTCTTGAGGCAAGTGGCGTGTGAAGTAATGTAGCAACTCTGACTGTAGCCTATTTACTTTACAACGTAAAATATATATTCCTCAATAAACTGTATAAATGCAAGCACTTGACCCATGTCTCTTTATGTTTGTTTTGAAAAATGTCCATGTCCTTTGCTGCTTGGGTTAGAAAACCAAAATGAACAGTGAGACACAAACATAAAAATTGAAGGACAGAAATAAAAAAGGAATTTGTTTTCCATATGAACGGCATTTTGGTTGTTAGTATTGCCAAAAGTAGGCATGACACATCCCACTAGAGGAATTCCCCAGCCCACAGTGGACTATAAAACATGTTTTTTAATCCCTGCTGCCCACACAAGAAATAAATAGACTAAAGGATCAAATTGGTTACACAGTATTATTGTAAAAGTAATGAAGAATATTGCCTTGTGTCTTTCTAATTGCAGTCAAATGAGTCCACTGACGTCGCTTAATTTACAAACTTTTCATAGTTTTTCATTTGTAATGTGTTTCCATCAAAGTATGAGGAGATGAGAACAAGACACATAGCTAACACTTTTTATTGAAAAGCTACACAAGGGATAAATATAAAATCCAGTGTATATTTGAGACAAACACAGAGTCTTGAAAGGTGGCTTTTTCACTCTCATTTGGAGCTGTCATACATCATACCAAGTAAAGGTATGTTTTTTTGTTATTTTGGGAGAAGCTTCCTGATGTTAAAGAGTAAACGAAGCAGTCAATCCTGGATTTAGTTTTTCTTAAGGACTTACTATGTAGGACGAACGGAAATGAAAAAACGACTTCTGAGGAGCAACTCGAGCTGCACCTGCTGTCAACTTAGTCAACTAAAACTCCATCAAACAAACCTCCATCATCCTGGCAAAGAAGCAGAGGATCTTGACACCTCACGTCACACAATGCAGATTCCTAATATGTCATCAGACCTTGACAGCAGCCTTACTGACTGCCTCAGCTGAGTCTATACGCGTCCCTTGTCTGGCCCAGATTTGTGCAGACGCGGATGCCACTTCCTCTAAAATTAGATCGCTCTTTTTACCTGGACACAGCTGCACAGGAAAATGAAATGTACACCTTTCATCATTACACGCAGATGAAGTGCAAGAGCTATACACATGACTGTTTTTCACTAAAGAAGCATCTCAAGGAGAATGTATCCTACTTGTCAGTCCCTTATGGGTACTCATGTGGGTCTATATCTTTCTTTTTTTACGGGTCAAGAGCAGAGTGAAGACATTGTTTGCTCGTCTTACTAAGGTCGTGTGGCATATATAACTGTACTGTGCTGTATATTGTCAAGCTGATACACATCACTCCTTCCAATTTGATTTTGCCTAAAGGAATAAATGAATGAGAGACCTAAAAGAGGATTTTTTTCGGAGTTTCATCCACTGCTTTCCCTTTCTCCCTCTGAATGGAATCCAGGTCTCCTCCTGGATTCAAAAACTGGAATCTAATTCAGACAGCCTCTGGTGTGTTTGAGTGTGTGAAGAGGCTCTCACCTGTCCTCTTCAGGCTGACAGTGTATGGGTGTGCTCAAGGGTATTCAGCAAAGTCAGAAGTGTGGTCGGTGTTGGTGAATCCACTGGGGGCACCTTCACACGGGAGGAGGAGAAAGAGAAACAATTGAAGTGGTTTCATGGAGGGAATATACAAAAAAAAGGCTTTTCCTGTGACAGTCACATGACCTTGATAATGGTGTTTTATAAAAAGGAAACCTACCCAATGTATATGTATGTATGTCCTACAAAATGAGAACTATGCATATGAAAGGTTAGCAAAGTGGGTAAGAAAAATGATATTAAAAAAATTATAGAAAATGTACCTGGCTTTGTAATGGCGCAATATTATTATTTGTTAATGAAGTATATTCGGCGGAACAAAACAAAGTTTAAATACAAAGTAAAAATGTATTCCCCTTTAACATTTAAGAAAATATTAAAAACTGCAAAAGCAAATTATTCCACATAGCATTTCTGTATTTGTAAGTATCTTTTCATTCATTAAAAGGAATGATATATGTATATCATATTGTAAATTCAAAGCCACTACGTCACATAAACGGAGCTTTTTAGACATTACAGGTAATCATCATGTTCCCACACAATACAACATGTTTACAACACATTTATTTCAGAGGTGTTGTTAAAATAGTTTTCCATATATTTTCATGTTTTTTTCATCATGTGGCTCACACTTCTAACTGCCATTGAAATGCCTAATTGGCTCATCAGATTCAATGATCTGCTCCAGCCACAGGGATCACAATCAATTAAGAAACGGTGGCTGAGTTCCGGCACTTAGCAGTTGTCGAGACAAAGCCGAGGCATTCTCTCTCCTGGCAGAGAGCAGCAGATGGCTGTGAGCGCTGAGTGATATTAATAGCCATTGCAGGGGTGTCCGGGGTCTTTGGCTGTCAAAGGACTGACGAAGCAGCGCTGAACCTCCATCACCTCCCTGGGTGAGAGGCCACTGAGTAACTGTGTTTAAAAGCGCTCTTTTTCAACCAGGACATGTTTCTCTTTGTTCGGTTATCAATTATTAGTGTGAAGGTGTAACACTCCGACAATCCTCCAGTGGATGGCAGTGTTGACTGAGCCTGCTGTCATTTATTACAAAGGAAAGTTGGTGTATTTTTGAAGATGAAATATACAACCAACCGTAGTTCACAGGGTTAAGGAAGCTAGATTGTTCTGGGTCAATTATCTATCCAATATTAGGTCTGGGAAGAGACAAATAAAACAATTTAGATCAATTAACATCTCACCTTGGTTAATAGAAAAATAAAGAATGGCTCGACCCTTTAATGTGGAATACAAATCTCACTAAGAAAGGGTCTTGGTTAAAGCGACAGAGCAGGGGCAAGAAAGTCATTTATGACAGCTGTGTGCACCGTGTTATGTGCAACAGATGAGACCAACATCTTGAATAACCCCTGCAGTAACCCATGAGACATCTACTGCTTTATGATTTTGTGAATAAAAGACCTAGCTCCTCCCATGGTTCAGTGGACTGTATTCAGATGCTGGCTTTTTAGCTTTTTAGTTTAGTTTACTTACACATGTACTGGTTTTCTGACTTTGCTTTATAAGAATACACTCGATCAGTAGCTTTTTCTGGGATGGGTTTTACAGTGTTTTTTGTTTGACAGTATTTATTCTACTGTACAGTATTTCATTTTACACTATGTTTTATATCATTCTTATTTATACACATAACTGGTTTTTATTCCTGGATTTTGCTTGCATCATTATGTCTCTTTCACTATTTTATTTCTGTATTTCAGCTCGGACCATACAATGTGTACAAATACTTGGGCTGCCTAGACAACGACTCAAAGCAAACAAAAAAACAAGTAGTCATACATAATGAGTCATACTTTTTCAGGCTATGTTTGCCAACTGACAAATTTGAACCTCCACTTTTTTGTTTGTCTTTTGATTGATATCTCGAAGACCTGTTTCAATGTTTTTTTCAGTGCGTGTTGTACCTGGCTGTGAGACAAATGTGCCTCTTGGGGAACTAAGTTAAAGTTGAAGCTAAAGATCGGATATCTAAATGTCCCAAACTGTGAACCTTCGTTTTTTTATTTATAATGTACAACAAATGAAGTACACTTGATAAACAGCACTTAAAAAACTAACTTTCAGCGTTTGGGGTTGACAGACAATAATAACACATGCCTGTCAAAAGAAGAAATATGAACTAAAAGTGACTCAAACAGAGCCAACAGCTTCCACTGGACTACTCAGGAGTTACAGTGTATGTTCTAATGCATTTTAAAAGATGTTACTCTGCTGTCTTTGCATTTAATGTCAAAAGTTCTCTGACATTCATTTGCACAGCGGTAGAGTGAGAGACACATGATGATGGGTTTCTCTCCTGATCAGCATGCTTCCATCCCATTTAAACGACATCATTCCTTTCAGGCCTGTTCTCCACCGCTGAGGAGGCATAGTGCTTATCTACTGTAGAGTCATTTGAAGAAATTATCCTTCCAGAAGCAAAAAGGCACAGCTGAGTCAAACATTTACGGGCGCAGCGGCAGGCTCTGCTGCGCACTATTAACACTCCTGTCCTCCACTCAGGAAGAACACAGCAGCTGACAGGACCTGGAAGCCTCTGTGTCTGATTGAGATCTGGAGAAAGAGCCTTTGTTGGAAGAACAACAATCGTGACAAAAAAATCACTAGGGCCGATTGTTAGACTGGGCCTACAGTGTTTTGTTTATATAAGTACCTGTTTTAAAAAACAATATTTATATTCATGCTCTGTGATATTTTAGACTAAACACCTCATTATCATCAGTAATGTTGTTTTAATGGGTAAATATAAAATAAGGCAAAAAGGGAAATTAAATCAATTTACTGTAATGCAGCTTTTTAAACCAGAAGAAAATAAAACACTTGTGCTATTTACAATATCACAAGACAATATCTAGTCTCAAGATATCAACATATCAACATATTGCCAAGCCCTAATTATATGAAACAATAACAGCGAAACCCCCTTTGATATTGTTGATATATTGGTGCTTTGCCCAAGACACAACGAAAAATGAGAGTGACAATGCGATAATACTGAACACACCAATTATTTTTTAAATAATCTGCTTCATTGTGGTCATACTCTATTTAGCATTTTTAAAATAACATGTCTATTGGAAGGCTAAGAAAGCCCTTTACAGACAGGCAGCAGACCCAGCTGTAGATGTGGCAACAGAGCCGCAGTGCTCTCTACTGGCAAGAGAAATACAAATAAGAAATCATTAGTCTCCTCCTTTTTCTCAGAATACATCACAGGTTTCTTTAGGATCAGTGATTGATTAGTTGGAAGAGCATGCACATGTTAAAAAGGCTGCAGGGATTGCTAATTTCACAAGCCATTACAAATATTTGACATATTATTATTTTTGGTATGCAACATCAATTAATCTAATGAAAATAATATTCAAATGAATGCTTATGGGATATAGAAGATGGTTGAAAATCACTATATATGCCACCTTTATGTATTTGTATAAATCTGTTCAACATAACTCAATTACAAAATCTAAATTATTTAAAATATTGTGCCAGTTTATCTACTGAGTGTAACCATGCAACTACCAGAGGCAAAGTGGTTGCATCAAGTAACCTCCCTACTTGATATCATTTCACCTACTTATCACTGTGGAAGAGGACTTGATTTGAAGACATTTAAAATCTTTGGATCATATATAACATGATGATTTTTCTTTATAGTGTAATGATCCGGTGTTGGCAAATGGATCAATGAAATGCATGTGCAAGCACGCAGTGTTATCTGGATTCGGTTGTCCTTTAGAGCATGACCAGTTCATGGTTGTAACTTAGATACCAAGAAAACGAGTACACAGAAAGTTAGTCATTATAATCATAGCTGTGATTAGGAAATGGACTTCTGGAACTGACCTCATCCTGCCCTCTCAAATAAGTGAATGAAACTGCCGTTAGAGTATATATCAGGTACTATACATACAGCTGTTGTGACTGTGCCAACAGGTGCTTACTTTTGTATATTTTATTCAAATATATCAAGGAGGTAGGCAAGGGGGTGGTTAAATAGCCAACAATATTTAATAACAGATATACAGTGCACTCACCAAGTTTGAGGTGAGAAGGGAACTATAGCTTCCTACGCCTCCTCAAAAGTACCTGATTAAAAGGTCAAGTATTAACCCTTAGATGCCCGAGTGACTGGACCCTACACTCTTCCATAAGTGGGTCAAAAAGGACCCGTATTAGAATAATATGTGTTTTTTTGCCATTTTTGGTTAAGAAAAATCACTTGTATAATATTTAGTATTATATTTTGGTTCACACTAGAAATATTTTCTATTTAAGTTTTCACTAATTATAATGTTAGACATTTTTTTTACATTTTGAAAAAAAAACGAAATTCCATAGATTGTTGACCCACTTATGGAAGCTTGGGGTAGTAATACAAAAACTACAATTTCTTAAAATGTATAAAATGTCAATTTAAAATTTGAATGGCATGATATCCAAAACATGTTTTTTGAGGAATAGCTGGAATATGAAATGATAAACATTTTTAATTACAAAGATACTTCAAGAGAACCACCTCACAGGGTCAAAAAAGACCCACTTATGGAAGCTTGGGGTAGTAATTCAAAAACTACAATTTCTTAAAATGTAAATTTAAAATGTGAATGGCATGATATCCAAAACATGTTTTTTGAGGAATAGCTGGAATATGAAATGATAAAAAAAATGTTATTACAAAGATAGGGAGGCGTGTGGCGCAGTGGTTTAATGCGCTGACCTTCAAATCAGAGGATAGCAAGTTCGAGTCCCACTGCAGTCAGCATGTCGTTATGTCCCTGGGCAAGACACTTCACCCCAAATTGCTCCTGTGGGGATTGCCCACAGTATTGAGTATGTAAGTCGCTTTGGATAAAAGCGTCTAACAAGTAACATGTAATGTAAATACTCTAAGAAAACCACCTCACCGGGTCAAAAAAGACCCACTTATGCATCTAAGGGCTAAGAATAAAACCTAATGAATTTAGTCAAAGGCATAGTGCACTGGGTTCATCGTATCCCTACCCCATATCTGTAAATCAGTTCAAATCTACAGCAAATGCACTCAGTGACTGGACCCTGACTTTAGTAAACACCAAAGGCCACAGAAAACTTTATTAAGATGACAATACAGCAAGAGTGAGATTTTTATAGAGATATTATTATATTATAAGAACAGTTTGATGTATGTACATCAAAAGATGAGTTATTAGTTCTTAACTAAGTATGGTTAACACCTTACTAAGGCAATGGAAAGTACATTACATTATTGTCTTTTAACTGTATTATAAACATAAAGGGTATTGATTATTGCAAATAAACTATCAACTGTGATGTTGGTGGTAAAACAAACGAACTACTTGAATAAATTCTGTACATGAGAAACTACTGGAAACATACAAGACAAGTCTAATGGGCAGGGGTGGGTTAATGTTACATATTCAGCAGCCCCCCTTAAAAAAAAAAGGACTGTGGGGGATTGGAAGGTTTTCCATTCAGCATACAAGCTATTGCATAAGGTTCAGTCATCCAGTGTTTCACTGCCTGTACACCTTAAATCAAGACCTCTCACACATAGGGTAAGTCAATCCTTATACAGAACCAATATATTCAAATGAGAGTTTGGGGAATTTTGTATTCTGCAGTGAACTGAGTATTTATATTTTGATGTTATCTTTCTATCCATAGCTGCTATGCAAACCATTGTGCTGTTGGTGTTGTGGGTATTGGGGACATCACTGGTGTTGCCAGACCCAGACACCGCTGGGGACACAGTGGTTGAAGAGCCTATACCGTGTTCTAAGGGATGCACTTGTCTGCATGATGACTACAGCTTGGAGCTCAACATGTACTGCAGTGCTCGGAACTTCACACAAACCCCGTCTGACATTCCCCCCGCCACTCATTCCCTCTGGCTGGACGGCAACCTGTTCACATCCCTCGCAGCAGCGTCTTTTAAGGATCTTTCTAACCTGGACTTTTTGAATCTGCAGAGTGGAGAGCTGCAGACTCTTGACCCTCAGGCTTTCAAAGGACTTAGGTCACTAGCGCACATTCACCTCGAGCGGAATCGCCTCCGTGCGTTACCAGGTACGATCTTCCAGAATACGCTCAACCTTGCCTCAATTAGTCTGCATAACAACCAACTGTCTCGTATTGAAGAAAGACTGTTTGCTGGACTCTCACACATGTGGCTTCTCAACCTAGGGTGGAACTCATTAGCAGTTTTACCTGAGACAGCTTTCCAGGACCTGCAAGGTCTACGGGAGCTCATTCTCGCAGGGAACCGACTCGCCTACTTACAGCCACAGCTTTTCACACATCTTGCAGAGCTTAAAGAATTAGATCTGACTGGAAATCACCTCAAGGTTATCAAAGCCAATGTATTTGTTGCACTCACTAAACTCCAAAAGCTCTACCTAGCCCAGAATCAGATTGTGACGGTGGCTCCCAGAGCCTTTGTAGGCATGAAGTCACTGAGATGGATGGATATCACAAACAACAGACTGACTTCACTCCATGACGACACTTTCTTGGGCCTGCACAGTCTCCATGTACTGCGGCTTTCCAATAACTCAATCACTGGAATTCGGCCCAGGACTTTCCGGGATCTGCAGTACTTAGAAGAGCTACGCCTCAGCTACAACAAGATCCGAGCCCTGGGGGAAAGGATCTTTGAAGGGCTGGGTCATCTGGAGGTCCTAGAGCTAGAGCACAACCAAGTCCAGGAGGCACACGTGGGTAGTTTCACAGGGCTCTCTCATGTGGCTGTCATCAACCTTTCTGGAAGCTGCTTCCAAAGTCTACCCGACCAAATGTTCAAAGGTCTGTCTAAGCTTCATAGTCTTCATCTGGACAGAGGTTGCCTAGCAAGGGTCACAGGGCAAGCTTTCACTGGACTGTCTGGTTTACGGAGGCTTTTCTTGCAGCGCAATAACATCTCTGTTGTGGAACACCAGAGCTTTGTGGACCTGGTGGGCCTATTGGGACTGGACTTGAGTTTTAACAAATTGGACACTTTCACACCCCCTACATTCTCCGGCCTAAGGAATTTGGAGTACTTGCTGTTGTCCAACAATGAATGTCGACAGTTTCTGCAAAATGGCACAAAGCAGATACTCCCAAGGCTGCGCTATCTGGACCTGAGAGCTAATAGCTTGACAAGTATGGTCCCTGATTTTCCAGAGAGTATGGAAAAACTTTTCCTTTCTGGAAACCGGTGGAAATGTGACTGCAGTGCCCTCCCACTGAGAAATTACAGCTTACAGAGCCCGTTGGTGTTACCTCGGCAAGTGGAGACCCACGCAGAGGGAGAAGAGCCTGACTCAACTATCACCATATACAACAACATAACATGCATTGGCCCACCACGTCTAGCTGGTCAGGACCTGCGGGATATCGACAGTGAACTCTTCCAAGGTTGCTAGACAAACATGCACAGATTGGATTTGAGAATTGTTTAATGATCTGCAATATATATAACAATGCTCATAACATTTCTGATATCAAAATGTAATGTCAACGCTAATGCATGATTCAGGTTTTTGTTTACCATTGACTATTAACAGATATATGGTAGCCTTTAGAGCAGGGGTGTCAAACTCAAATACACAGTGGGCCAAAATAAAAAAATGGGTACTAGTCGAGGGCCGGACTGGTTCAATGTTTATTGCAAAACGTATTGAAATGAACTTATTGCACATATTAAACCTGGAACTAACAAAGCTTAAATTATTGCCTATTGTTTTTCAACATTAAACATTAAATAATCAGTTGCATTCATTTCTTATGATTACATTTTTCCACAGGCCAACAACAGCTTCAATAAAACTATTTCCCTCAAAGAGAAAACCAAACATGCCCTGTTGTCGTGAGAGAAAAAGTGCAAAAGGAAACATCCATTAAACTCAGTTTGCTGCTTTGTGATGCTAGTTCAAGCCAGATACTTGGCATCTCATCTTGGGTGCAAGTTCATCAAGGTTTGGGCTCAGGCTCTGAGCTAACGAAACCCTCAGGATTGAGTGAAGGTGTGCGTGCAATATACCGGCGGGCCAGATCTAATAGTAATTAAAAATTATCCTGCGGGCCGAAATGAAATCCACCAAGGGCCTGATTTGGCCCTCTGTGCTTTAGAGAAAATGGTTGAAAAATATTTATCAGGTGCTATTCATTTTTTTTTTTATGAAAGGACAATGCAAATGTGTCTTCATTAATGGTGAATGTGTAATTCTATGTAAAATACTTTACAATTTCACCTACAGAAAGGAAGATTGGAATTGCACTCAATGTTAAACAAAATAGGTGGATGTATTTTTCAAATATTTAAATATCACTTGAACCCACTTCTTCCTGTTTCTCATGAGTATTTTTGAGACATTAACAATCGGGATAACAGGTCAAAACAAATGTAAGCCTGATTTGAAAACATAGGTACATTTACATAAAACTAAGAGCACCATTTTAAGTTTAACCCATAAAGATAAAAACAATTAGCAAAAATGTCAGGCAGTAGGACATATCTGTAGGCTCCAGCTTTAAATATCAAGAACTGTGTATTACTTAGTGTAGTAAATAAACATGTGTTGTCACTTTAAAAAGAAATACACTATTTGAAAACTTGCCTGAAAGTGCAATAAATATTTTTAAACTTGTGTAGGCCTATTTGTGTACATTTGTGTATTTGAAAATGCTTAATTGAAAGTTCATCAGGGGACGGATTAGCTAAACCACAGAACCCAACTACAACAACACTGATACACGGCACAATGTCAGTCATACAAAAAAAGTAAAATGGTAAAGTTTCACAGGGAAAAATATAGATATCACCTGAAAGCACGCATCTGAATATGAACAGAATATGTGTAGACTTACCTTTCAGTCTAACAACTGGCTAGTCCTGGTCGATGCAGCACCTGCATTAGATAGCACAGTAGTTAGCTAGCTAGCTAATAAGCTAGCTTGCCAGGTGTACACTGCATTTACTGATATAGAATACAACGTTGCACTACATAAGCGCAGAATACTGTGCACAACCTTCACCCAACATTTATATCTATCTATCTATCTATCTATCTATCTATCTATCTATCTATCTATCTATCTATCTATCTATCTAAGTGGGTTAATTACGACATTTCTGACAGCACGTGAAGGCAACATTGTTGTCAGATCACACGTGCACGGGGAAGTTTTCCGTTGCCGTGGTGACCAAAGACCCTGAAACAATCAATGCGGAACATAAACGGAATCTTCGCGGTTAAACTGAAGTTGTTATATCTATTTACCGCTTGTTATGGACTTAAATAATTCGTCATGTTGGGATTCAATTCGGGAGAAGGTGAAACAACATATACCAACCATCGACTTCGATTCTTCGCCAGTATGTATTTGTATGTTCCTCCTGAATTGTGTATGCTTGCTAACTGACAAAAGCGACATACAATGGCACATAACATCCACATGATAACCTGGTACTTCTTAACATTACAGTCCGAAAATGAAGAAGTCGTCACTGTATTTCAGAGACCAGCTGGTCTTTCCCTGGAAGTCCCGAAAGGCTTTGACCTATTTTCAATGGGTGATGATGAATCAGAGGTGATTGGTTATAATTTGATTTCAACAGTGTTAATGGTACTCAGGACCCCCAAACAAACTTGACTAGCAATCACTGGCATGTGTGTGCGTGTGTGTTTTCTCAATCAGAAGCTGATGAAACCATGCTGGTCAGAAAACAGAGTGAAGTTGGATGATGATGATGATGATGATGATGATGATGATGATGATGATGATGA
>CALSBZ010000016.1:4979829-4993591 GCA_943591055.1 Gobionotothen gibberifrons | reverse complement strand
GATGATGATGATGATGATGATGATGATGATGATGATGATGATGATGATGATGATGATGATACAGCACAAGGAGCTGCTGCCCCTCAGTGGAGAACACAACACTCTGATGCTGATGTCCAGGTGGGTTTTATTGAACTAAAGCCACTATTTACACAAGTGTATCATAATATGTAACTATACTTATCTTAGAGAGAAATATTCTACTTTCTACTCAAGGAGGAAGTGTTCCTTTTTGTGTTGAGAAAGTTATCTTGTTTTTAAGGCTAAATGAACTATTTTAAACCCCTCAAATTTCAATAAAAAATGACCTTCCATCAGCTGGGAAACACATTCTAAAGCCGAAAACAGGATGTGTTTGTGAGCATATTAAAAAAAAAACGTTTAAAGATACTTGGAAAACAACAAAGCTAAAAAACCTATGAGGATCTAATCGACATAATACCTATAAATATCAAGGGTATGATGTGCTGCATATTTGACTACTTTTACTTTCAATACTTAAAGGAGCAGTAGGTAAGTTTGAGAAACCAGCTTGAGTGCACAAAAATTCCAAAGTACACAACCGAAAAGAATCCGCCCCTTCCGTCAGACTTCCTACAGAGCACCTCCTCCAACACACATGAACGCGCACAAGATCATGATAATGAATGTAAAACAAATGTATAACACAGTTATTGTCAGTGCTTATATTTTTGAAGCTAGCATGTTTGTTTTGTGAAAATGTATTACAAATGTTACGTCAGCTAGAGCAGGCTGCGGTAACGTTAACGTTACATATCAGCTCGGTGTGCTCCGTAAATAGTCGCCATAGTTGAAAAGCAACTCCGATATTGACTCTGGTTTGACTTCTCCGTGTTCCCACTTTCTTTTTCTTCATAATTTGCTCCATTACAGTTTTTCTTTTGCGACGTCCGAGTGCTGCTGCTCCGTGCTGCTGCTCCCGAGCTGCTGCTGGGAGACGGGAAACACGCCCAATGACGGCACGAGCAATGACTGCACGAGTGTGTGTGTGTGTGTGTGTGTGTGTGCACGAGATTGAAGGCTGACAGACAGGTCGGCCAACCAGTTATTTTAGCCGGCCCGGCTAAAATAATTGGTCGTAGTTTTTACAGTATTACAGCTTCCACAGATGACATTTTTTTATGGATTTTTTTCAAAGCACTTAGAATATTCATTGCTATCAGGATATTAAGAGCATTCCATGGAATATAACAAAAAGTGTATCTCGAGCCGGTTTCTCAAACTTACCTACCCCTCCTTTAAGGTATATTTTGCTGATAATATTAACATTCCTGTACTCTTAGAGGTTCTGAATGCAGCACATGTACTTGTAGTGCACTATGTATACAGTGTGTTTGTAAGGTAAAGAATCTGAATGCCTCTTCCAACACAGCTGAGTATGCACTAATTTTCAAATGTTCTGTTTTAATATTGAAGGGAGACGCTTGTAAGAGAGACGTTCTACAGGTGATCGGAGCCAAGCTGAATGATTCCGTAAAACCAAAAGTGGACAAAACGAAATCTAATGAGGGTTTTCCTGTTCTCTCATTTGCGGTGAGTTTGGGCAAGTAAAAAAAGCTTAGGAAGTAAGGAGTTGTCGTTAATAGAGAAAAAATATTCTCATTATTTAAAAAAATCCTTGTTTTGTTACCCAACAAAATTCAGAGGCTTGATCAGTGGGACTTGGATGAAGTCCTCCGAAATCTAAAAAAGGATGGGTTGCCTCTGCGACAACGTGTGTCAGCTGAACCTTCACAAGCACTTGCAGGTTAGTCATTTGTATCGCCCTGTAGCTATAGGATGATTATGGGGATATACATTGAATTCACAAGATGGATTTACTATCACATAATAGATTCAACACCTTTTTTGTACATAGATGGTGAAAAGAACCAGCAGAATATAATGGAGAGACTAGTTGCTTTCTGTGGCAGCCAATCAACTGAGTCCATGTCTGAGCCTTTAAAAGGCCTAAAGCACATTAGGTAAGTCATATGGAGGTTTTGTGATCAGAACTTGTAAGATTATGATAAGAATAAATCACTTATTTCATGCAGACGGAATAATGTGAACAACAAATCAGTGGAGAGGATTGAAGCCGAGCTGCAGCTGATCCACAAGGAATGCCCAATGGTTTATATTGACCTGCGTTGCGCCGATACATCAACTGAACAACAGAGAACATCTCCAAATGTTTCATCAGAGCCCAAGTCACCAGCCAAACTCAACACCCACCAGACAACAACATCTATAAACAAACCCAATTGTAATGTGCATGCTGGATCACAGACAGGAAATAGGTAAATATAACCATTATAAACATTTGCCATGCTTCAGCTTAGCACTTTTTGTTTCAGTTTGTGTCATTTCTCCAGCAGGGAAGTCACTGGCAAGAGTCTGCTGCTCCAGAGAATCAGGGAGATGAGGAGAAATGAGAATGCATTTTCGGTGCCAGGGAATGAAGCAGACGATATGAAAGAGAACATACCCCATGCCAAAAAGTCATCACATGTGCAGTTTGACAGAAACCTTCACATGGAAAGCCCCAAAACAACTCAGCCAAGTGCAATCAAAGAAACAAATCATCCGCGGTACGTGTGTCTTCTTTTTAAATTCATCACTTTATTGAGAAACTATTTTAACCATGAAATTGCTGATTTGTTACAGGGACCAAACGAGACAGCAAGTTAGGAAACCATTACAACATGAACAACGGAAGATTCTTAAGCAGCTGGAGAAACACCGCCCGACCAAATCTGTCAATCAGAAGCAGCCAGCTGCTGAAAGGACGGACGTTCTGTATGATTCCGTAAGTGCCACCAAACTAAACTAACTTGAACTTGTAAAAAATGGCCTTCATTCATTTTCACTTTTATTTTTAGGAGGCATCTCATCTACAAACAATCTGTACACTATCAGCAGATATTGAAAGTAAAGGGTGTATGCTGCTGATTGTCGACCTATCAACTCCTGGCACAGTCGGAGCAAGGGCTCATGGGAGGAACAAACATCGAAATCCAGCTCCGTCCAAACCAGACATCTACAACACTTTAGTGGCTTGGTTTCTGTCTTTGGTGAGTGAGCACTTCTCCTACAGATGAAGCACTTAATTTCGGACAGTTTGAAACGCAAGGGCAGTGATTGGTAAGTGGTCTGCCCTCGCTCAAGGGAAAGCCTCCAGCTTGACTTGAGACCGCCCCCGTTATAAATACATGTAATTATAATGAAGCCAGCTGCAATGGATCATTGAAAACCTGAAATTTAAAATCTGGCAACGCCCTCTTGGAAAATAGTGGGAGGGCTTGACCTTCCTCGAAACTGGTCGTAGGCAGGAACAGGTAAGCTGGAGTCCGAAATTAAGTGCTCGAGCACAGTATTTTTTTATCGCCACAATATGTAAGAGTCACTTGTTTGTGTGTGTTAGGCTGGCCCACAACATGATGAAGAGGAGGGTAGTGCAGAGGTCCCATTCTGGGTTGCAGGCCTTCAGCAGCTGTGGACAGAGGATGGACTGGCTCTGCACGTTTTAGCCGTGGCTCGGCAAACGTACACGCCAAGGGTGAGTAGACAAACAGAAACGTTACATCCGTACGCTTTACAATGTCCGTGCTAATGCTCTTCATCACTTTGTTTGCTTGGCAGAAAAGGGACAGAGACATCCACACACGGTTCTATAACCATGTGTGCCGGTTCCTGTCTGAGACTTTGCTCACTCAGATCGCCCACTGGCTTCCTCAGCTGAAAAACGTGCTGGACCAACAAACCTACGCCTCACCCATCGATCTGCCCTCCTCCTGTTTGAGCTGTTTCATCTCCACCACCACAGACAGAGCGGTAATTGGCTTCAGAAAGTGTCATTCAAAAGAACAGATCATGAAAAACTCACTTTGACAGTACATTCATTTGGTATGCGGAGTGCAAATTAACCAGACACAAAACAGTCAGTGTTTTATGGGCTGATGAAAAACATGGGATTCAACAAGCCATCCAGATGTAGCTCCCCTTCCTATGTCATTAGATCAGGGGTGTCAAACTCAATTTCATCTCGAGCCACATCAGCATTATGGTTGCACTCAAAGGGCCGGTTGTAACTTTAAGACTATATAAATATACATATATAGATATTTAATATATAAAATAATGTATTATATTACATCATTGCCTCTGCATTGGATTATTATCGGATAGGGTAATAACTTCATAATTAACTATGTCTGAAAGCAGAAGTCTGGGGCAAATAATTGCAAGTCTCTTCAGTGCGCATGTCCCAAAATTATTTAAAAAGAAAAGCCAAATTCTGAAAAAAAAGAAGAAAAAAAAGTGAAATCTTGAAATAAAAAATTAACATTTTGAGAAAAAAAAGTCAAATTCAGAGAAAAAAGTCAAATTTGAGATGCATTGTGGGACATGTAGTTTATGGGCAATGTGCTTCTGTAAAGCGGCCTGTAACCATATAATAAACATATTATATTCTTTGCGAGCTCTTGTGGGGCCGCATGAAGTGAAGTCACGGTCCGGATTTGGCCCCCGGGCCTTGAGTTTGACTACCCCTGCATTAGATCATAGTTTGCAATTTGCCTCACAAGTCATTCACAGCAGATCTTTTTGGGAGCAGGGCCAAAGGGGGGCTACAAACAGTGGGTGGATAAATGTGAATTCAGATGGACAGTGTGATTATTTATGTTCTTATATTAAAGCACATGTTTAGAAGAAGCCTAAAACGAAAGTATGAACCCGGAATGAGCATAAATCCCCTTTAACATCATTTGTAAAGCACTGATTTTGCATTGTGATTCTGTATGCTGTTATCTTGTATTTCAGGTTATAGTTCGGACATTTAGCCTCAGCCCAGGGTTTTACTGGCAGACTCTGGAGACTCAGGAGCGTGTGTGTAAGGGGAGGGAGAGCACACAGGAGCTGCACACTGAGGTGAGTATGCTACCCTCAGAAGTGCAGGATCAGAGGCAAAGTCACGCTGGAATCACTGAATATTCTGCTTTTATTTTTGCTGTAGGTTTCAGTCGCTCTGGGGCGCGGAGCTTTCTTCCTAGATCCCCTCATGACACACTACACCCTCCAGCTGATCCTCCACTCAGGGCTGGATGTGTGTGGTCTGAGGCTCCTCTATCCACCACAGGAGCTCCTGGGTGGCAGAGAGGGTAGGCACAACTAAAAGCATCTGCTGGTCAAATACTCACTCTGGAAAACATGCTGCTCCAAAAACAAGTTAAACAATAAGTGAGAATTAGCTTGGTAAGATTTCTTGAAATAAGAAGGGATATTTAGATGAATCAGATCTTGTAATTAGCTGGGAGAACTTATTTTGAACTTTATTTGACCAGAATCAGGAAATGTTGTGTTACAAAATAAGCCGTAAATGCTCAAAAGTATTCTGTTTTCTGATGTTAGCTGGTGATTTTCTAATAAATATGTAAAATAATATGTGTTTCATCTGCGATACAACTCAAAATAAGATTATTTGACTTAACAAGATGATGCATTGTCTACAAACAAGACCCTATATCTCACTGCAGTGTTATTTCTGAAGTCTTATATCAGGTGTAGAGACAGGGCCGCCCCTGGCCAAGTTGGGGCCCCAAGCGACATTGTGAGATGAGGCCCCCCCCCCCCCAACCGACAGGAGTGAAAAAAATGTTGTTGGAAACAAATATAATTCCTGTTTATTATTATTATCAACACAGTTACTTTTTTATACAGTGAGGTAAATGGTAAATGTGCATGTATGTCGTTCAGTATGCGTTTACATCTGCATTTCCTGCCAAATACTAGCCTCAAAAAGATTAAAATATAATGAATGCAAATAAACTACTTCTACTAATAATCATAATCATAATCAATTCAATAATATAAATACTATATTATTTTATTATAATATAGTTGTAATATAGTCAAGTCAAAACATGCTTATTACATGCTCAAAAACTGATATTTCTTAAATCTGTATTCAAATGTAGTTCCCTCTGTCAGCAATGTATCAACAACGACACACACATGTAAAATGAAATGTGCGGCCCTGTGTAGAGACATCTTCTGACTAGATATAAGACAAATATACTTGGCAAGATTTTGAGTTGTTGCCCCCCCCCCCCCCCCCCTCTGATTCACAGATGCTGCAGCAGGTATCCAGAGAACAGATGAGTTCTGCCAGCCTGTTCTGGCCCTTGCTGTCCGTGGCCTTCATGCCCACAAAGTGTTGGCAGATGTAACTAGTTCCTTAGATCCTCTGCTGCTCAGAAATACAGATGTAGACCCTCCCCACTGCAGAGGTCCAGAGTCTGCCCTCTTCTACCCCCCTCCAAAGGCTAGTGGGGTCCACAGGGAGCTGTGCTTCTGGTTTTCAGGAAGAATTCCAGGAGGAAGTGCTCCGAATCACAGCCGGCTTCTAACTAGGTTTGTTGTCCATGTCTTCCCGGACAAACAGACTCAAATACAGTTTTTTTCCCAGGGCCATATGTGCACTAAACGCTGCTAATATTTAAATGATATAAGCCTTCTGTGCAATACGAGGGGAATCGTGCAATTTAATTTATTATTTATTTATGTACATATTCCCTATAATGTCTATTTAAGTCCCATTTCTTGTTTTCATATTGTCTTGTTGTTTTTATATTGTCTTGTTGTTGTGTGTTGGCACCTTGAGTTCACTGTAATTTCGTTGTACCTGTACAATGACAAATTAAAGATCTATCTATCTTGTCAAGACATTACAAAAAGTACAACAACAGTTTTCTTTAATTATATATTTGGTGGTGTGAATTGAAAAAAACAGGGTTAGCACATTTTTGAAATGGTAATTGTTCGAAAACTTTTCTTAACATTTCTTATTATAAATATTAATGTCAAAAGAAATATAAAAAGCTGACACCCTATAGTTTGCAGGCAGACGTTAACAACTCATTCTGTAACCAAAATCTTATCAGACCTAAAGAGTGTTTCTAAGGACATAACAAAGCATATTACCTTCTTTACTGTGGCTGCTTTTTATTTGAATAGACTCATTTCCAGGCGCCTTATTTTGTTTGTAGAGTGGATCCATCAAAAGACAGAACCGAAGACACCCTGTTCAATTCAAGCAGTTCACCGTCCTTACTGTGTGCCACAACAAAAGGTACAGTAACTCAACATGGAGCCAGAGCCGCTAGGACAACGTTTGAAAACTGGCTTCTGTCCACATTTCAATTCCATCTTTACTTGTGTTTGTAAGGATGAAAGATGTTTACTTGAGTGGGGGTTGCTAATCCTTGTCTCCCCCCCCTACAGCTGACCTTCTCCTGGTGGTCTCTCCGGCCGTGCCTCCATGTTGCTTCGCCCAGCTGCTGGCTGTGTGTGAGCTCAGAGGCTTCAGACTGTTGGGGGTGCAGAGGCTGCAGCTGCAGAGCAGTGGAGCGGCAGCCCTGGGTCTCTCCAGCCTGCAGGTAGAATTAGATACATTCAGACTTTGGGGAAAACAGTGTGTGTAATATAAAGATACAATATTATTATTACCAAAGTTAATCATTAAGAAATATATGTTATATTGTACACAACTGCTATAGTTGAAGGGGAATGTAATATTTACTGGAGACACTTACAGATATTAAAGGGGCCCTATTGTGCTTTTTGGGGTTTTCCCTTTCCTGTAGTGTGTTATATGTTTTAGAGCAGTGCTTCTCAAAGTGTGGTCCGCGGACTACTGGTGATCCGTGAGCACCCCCTAGTGGTCCGTGAGTATATTGGTAACATTTCACATTTGAAATAAATTAATTAATTAAAGTTTTTCGCACTCTCGCGGGAATATCTCCGCAATGGAGCGAGGTTAAGTTTCATGATATAGCCCAGATAAACACCTTCATCACACATGTTGCCACTTGTTTGTACCATTTTCAGGCGATTTGTAAAAAACAATGTGTTTTGGGATATTTGTGGAGTTAGGTGGTCCGCGAGTGTTTTTTTATAGGTTAAGTGGTCCTTGGTATGAAAAAGTTTGAGAAACACTGTTTTAGTGCATGTAAATGGTCTGCTAAAGCTAACATCCAACTTTCCTCCAGAGGGAGTTTCTCTCCCACCCCTGCCTAAAACTCCTCCATTGTAGTCCACAACATAGTGACGTTATGTAACACTCTTGCTTTATCCGCTATTATTAACGTGATTATTAACCAATCATCACAGAGCTGGCCAGCTAGCCAATCAGAGCAGGCTGGGCTCGCGTTTCAAATAGGGTGAAAAAAGGAACTTTGTGAACATTAAATCATGTAAACATGTCACAGTAGAGACACAAAAAACAATGATGGAACCTGACAGTGAGCATAATAGGGCCCCTTTAAAAGGAGAATGTATTTTGCTAGACCTTGGAGCTGCTGATGGAACAATTGTGGTGTTTGAGGCAAATGCACCTCAATGTGGGCCAAGCTAACTGCTGGTGAGGTCTGAGAAAACAAATATTTCGGCTCTTTTTAATCACAATCTGTGTGTGTTTTATCTAGGCACCTGTGTTCTGCAGTCCTCATCCTCTGACCCTGGATCAGGTGCAGCGGGAGTCGCCCTCTCACTGTCTGGTGTTGTTACTGAGGAAAGAAAATGCAGCGCACCACAGTGTCAGTCTGCCAGCAGGTCCGTACACCATCTCAAATAATATCTACAGCGTAATTCATCTACATCAGGGGTGTCAAACTCAAGGCCCGGGGGCCAAATCCGGCCCACGACTTCATTTCATGTGGCCCCACAAGAGCTTGCAAAAAATATCATATGTTTATTATACAGTTACTTGTCGCTTTACAGAAGCACATTGCCCATAAACTACATGTCCCACAATGCATCTCAAATTAGACTTTTTTTCTCTGAATTTGACTTTTTTTTCTTCAAAATGTTACTTTTTCCCCCAAAATTGCACTTATTTTTTTATTTTTTCCAGAATTTGGCTTTTCTTTTTAAATCTTTTTGTGACATTCTCACTGAAGAGACTTGCAATTGTTTGCCCCAGACTTCTGCTTTCAGACGTAGTTAATTATGAAGTTATTACCCAATCCAATAATAATCCAATGCAGAGGCAATCATGCAATATACGTAATACATTATTTTATATATATTAAATATTTATATATGTATATTTATATAGTCTTAAAGTTACAACCGGCCCTTTGAGTGCAACCATAATGCCGATGTGGCCCGTGATGAAATTGAGTTTGACACCCCTGATCTACATTAATCATATTGAAAGTAACTTTTTCAATTGAACAATAGAACAACTTTGCTTTTTTGTTTCAGCCCTAATGAGAGAACTTAAGGCGCAAAGGCTTCTGGGTAGCATCCACTCTGGACCTGATGGTGTTGACACAGTAGAGCCAAGCTCCTGGTTCCACACTGTGCCTTACAGCAGTCACCAGCACCACATCTTTGGTGAGCAACGTGTGTTCAAAGTCCAGAAGAAGTACACTGTCCTCTGTTTCTAATGTTCATTGTCCTCTTAGTCAGGTGTATGTGGGCGGTGCCAGACCCTTCCACTGTGATCCTGTCCCATCAGAGGTGCCCACCCGACCCTAAGGTGGACCAGGTGGTGGTTTTGACCTTGAGTGGGAAGGACATGAGCCGAGGTCTGAGCCTCCTACACAGAGCGCTGACAGGAGGGCCAGACGGTGGGTTTGAGGACAGATTGTCCTACTTAGAACTGGAGGTGGCACTAAACAAACAGAATGCACTATTAAACACACAGCGCAGTATACACAGTTTCACAAACAAACAGATTAGCAAGTGTGCGGGGGAAGTATTTCATCAGAATTCTTTTAAAGCGTTAATATGTAACTATTCCACATTAAGATGTCTTAAAATTACTAGACCTATGTTATATTATATATTATATGTATATTGCGTACCATGAGCGGGACAAATACAAATTAAATTAAATTAAATGTATTGTGTTACATTCAAACATTGTTTACCTAAGTTTTTTCAAAATGTTCAAGTTAAAATGATTCTTGATGATTGGTGCCTTTCATTCTCTGTAGTTAACAGCATGGTGGTTATCTGGGACCCCCTTGAAAACGAGATGGTGCATCTCAAGGGGTTTATCCCAATGAATACATTTCTATATTATCTGCTAAGCTGCCATAAATGTATCTTTTATTCGGTTTTAAGAACCAGTTTTAAACTACATTTTTTCGATCTTGGTATTTTTTAACTATACATTTTTTACAAAATCATGGATTTTAGTCATTGGACCTCTAGATCTGAAGCTATCAGAGAAACATCGTTCACAAAGTCACCCGTGTTCTGTTGTTGGTTTGATTGAGAGACCCCTAATGGAAGAAATACACATAGTGTGCCTTTATCTTACCGCACATCTGTATTTCTCAATAGTTGCAATGTTTTTTAAATTGATATTCAAGGTGGAAAAGGATTGGATCTGCTTGCTCTGAAGTGGCTGCCTGCGCTGACCCGGCTGCAGGCTCAGGAGCTGAGTCCGTACGAGGTGGGAGAGAAGCTCTATAACGACAGCCTGGACTCTCTGATGGCCCGCCCCGCCCTCCTGTGTGCTCTCAGACGGGTGGATGCTTTCGCTTCACTGAGAAACCTCCTACCAAACGGTTACCCCGGTAACCTCAGCATCCTGATGTCCCCCACACAGGAAGTGGCGTTCAGACAAACCTCCCTTTTCTTCTTCCAGAACGAGATGATTGCTGGTAGGTCAGAAACGGGTTCATTACCAGGTAGGTTGACACGTACGAGGAATTTGACTTGGTGTCGTAGTGCAGTGATTCTCACATGGGGGTACGCGGACCCCTGGGGGTACGTTGGGGTACTGCAGGGGGTACGTGAGATTTCAACAAAAAAAAAGGTTAATTAAAAAAATACCATGCATGATTACAAAAATAATCTTAGTACAATAAGTTAAATAGAAAACACAATTGTATATAAAATATTCCTAGAACCACCAAGGGGGTCCTCATATAAACATGTCAAATGTGTGTATTGTATTTTATAGTTTTTCACAATATATCATTTTGTTCATTGGTTTGTTAACATATTACTTAAATTGAAAAATGTTATGTTATGTTGTTTTTTTTCATGCATGAAGATGAAAATATCCTTAGTTAGTTGTAATGCATGCATGAAGGAGTTCATAAATCACACACTGAGGGAACATCACTATATTGTAATTATTTATATAGGCTTTTTCTATCAAAAATGTTCGGGGTCGGTCCGGGGGTACTTGGCTGAGAACATTTTTCAAAGGGGGTACATTACTGAAGAAAGTTTGAGAAGCACTGTCGTGGTGCACACATTAAAATAAAAATAAAAATGTAAAAAAAAACAGATCCAGAACTTTTTTAAGAACACTATGATAACATTAAAAAATAAGAAATAATATAGCCAAATAAAAAATATAATAAAGTTCAGTGCTGTAGAAACAAAACATTAGAATCCACAGCTTCATCTCTTGAGGGATGATCTGGTTATTGAGACCGAAAATGTGCTCATTACGCACTTCTATCTTCTCTTGTGTTTAAAAACAACCCGATCTTAAAATCAAATGTAATTCTTATTACCGCAAGCATGTTGAGCCTGTTATGTTGATAGTATTATGTAGTGATAGTTTAATGTAGATTTCTAAAAACTACGGACCACAGGAAATAAGAACGACATTTATTTGTTGTAATTTGCTAGTGGACAAAAAGAAAATCCTAAATGTGAGTTAAAAACCTCAGATGGTATCTGATTATCTTCTAAAACATTTTTCAACTTTAATCTTGGAAATTGAGACTTTTTCCTCTGGCTCCATTTTGTTTTTTACCTTAAATAGTCCTAGTACACCGTCTCACAAATGAAATCTAAATCTGAGGATCAGTATATGTTGTGCAGCCCAGGCTTGTGTATAATACTGGAGAACGGTATTATTATATTTATACAAGATCTAACTTCTTTGGGCACATAGTTGTGTTTAAGACTGTATTCAAGCGGCATGTCTTGAATATCATTTTGGAACATTCCCTCTCCTGCTCAGAGCCTCAGACGCTGCTCACTGTGTGCCTGCTCAAGCCGACAGTCTGGAATCAAAGTGTGGCTCAAACCGTGCACACCCTCCAGCTGAGGGGCCTCTCTCTGGTGGGCCTGCGCGTCCTGACTCTGGACCAACGCACGGCCTCCTCACTGCTGCCTGCAGAAGATGTAACTAAGAAGTATTATCTGCCCGACAAACACACTGTGCTGCTATCAACATTCCTCAGCCTTGATATCTGTGTACATTGTTTTGTGCAGGACCCTGATGTGGAGTACTTGTGCTCTGGCCCCTCATTGGCTCTCTGCCTGCAGGGGGAGGGGGCCGTGACCAAGCTGCTGGATGTGGCTCATTCAAACACTGGCATCTATGGTACGTCCCTGTTCTGCATACTGTGTTATATTTCTATGTATATACAGTGCATTGTTATGTTGTTACGCACAACATATATTATTTTGAACTGATACATTTGGTAAAGTGATATTATTATGTAAAATTCAGATAGAATACAGTTTATGATTTTTTTTTGGATACAATTAGTCATCATATCAGTGTTGGCCATTTGAACCAGGAAATGAAAGGTTGCGGGTATTGGCTAAACAAAGAAATAATATTGTGCATCCATATAAACCTGCATTGCCGTTCTTTAAGTGTTTGTAAAGCCAATATTTGGGGCGCCGGTTCGAATCCCAACTTGACCGCCACTGCAGTCAACATGCCGTTGTGTCCTTGGGCAAGACACTTCACCCTAATTTGCTCCTGTGGGGATTGTCCACAGTATTCGTTGATACATCTAATAAATGTAATATGTAATGTAAAGCGCTCAAATAAATGTAATGAATTATTATCTTTAATTATTTAAACTATTTTAGGATCGGCATCACATCAGAAAGCCATTCAGGATGTGAGGAGGCTCTTTCCAGAGGGGCTGTGCTGTTCTGAGAGCAGCACAATGAGACAGCAGCAGGTATGCATGTCACACACAGGACTACTGAGTACTGAGGTGGCCCTTTGTACAGATCAAAGACATTCAGCTTGTGCTCGGTTTCTCCTCTCAGATCCTCAGCCTGCGCTCAGACCCCTCAGCGTCTTTGGAGCGGGGGCAGAGCTGCACTCGGGCCTCTGTGGACCAGGAGGGGGGGGCACCTTCCATGGCAGCGGGACATAATGGAGGTGTGGACTAAATGTCTACACACATCCTTTACTCAAGTAGACGTACAGATACTCGTGTTTAAATACTCTGGTAAAAGTAGAATGAACTTCTTTACTCAAGTAAAAGTAAAGAAGTATGGGCTTCGAAATGTACTGAAGTAAAAAGTACCCATAAATGTAAGAAGTAGAAAGTACAGGTATTTGTGAAGTAAAAGTAAAAAGTCGTCAGAAAAATAAGTAGTGGAGTAAAGTACTGATACCAGAAAGTTATACTACTGAAGCACAAGTAAGTATTTGTACTCCACTACTTTCCCCCTCTGCTAAATGCATTGATACCTTTAGTTGTTGCAGGATGTCTTGGCATTACGTTCACACTTTAAAGTCAAATCATCAAATGTTTGGGAGCTCAATCATTTATTAAAGTGAAATAGGTCTTACTTCATCACTTATTGAGACTTTGGCAGCGGCTGGATGTTGAAATGTGACTCTCTTCCAGGTGACCTTGTTAGTCATGGACAAAACAAATGTTGTCTCTCTTTGTTTGTTGGTGCCAGGTCTACACAGCTCTGCCTGGCAGACCACCTGTCTGCTGATACCGGTAAACGCCCCCCCTCTCAG
>CALSBZ010000016.1:4965019-4979429 GCA_943591055.1 Gobionotothen gibberifrons | reverse complement strand
GGGGGGGGGGTGCCATCTGGTGGCCGGGAGGATGAGCCTGCTGGACCCTGAGCAGAGGAGACACATCGCTGAGACCCTGATGTCCTCCAGAGGAGAGGAAGGGGTGAGAGAGACTAGCTTTAGAGCTCATTGTCTCACAGTGATGGAGTTTAAGTATATACTTTTACTTAAGTACACAGTGTTTCCCCTAGGTTTACTGCTTTGGCGGGGTGCTGTCTGACCGGGGGGGGGGGGGTGGTATTGGGATATTTTTTTTTTAATCCTCTGGAGCATGTTCAATGTGAAAAGTGACAGTAGATATAGATTGGTTGTAATTTGGTGCTATATAAATATAAATTAAAAAAAAAAATTTAAACACCTGGAATTTCAGGGAGGGCGCGGGGCTCCGTTGGCGGGGCGCGGGGCTCCGTTGGCGGGGCGCAGCGCCCCTCCAAGACAATGGTAGGGGAAACACTGGTACAGTACTGTGGTTAAGTACAATCCTGAAGAACTCAATGTACTTAAGTATTGTAATATATGTTCTCTACTATACTTTGGATAGCAACATTAGTGCTTTTTACTACATATATTTGATATCTTTGTTTCTTATTACTTTGGATTCAGATTATTAACGTAAAATATATAAATAATGATGCATTAGTATAGGTCAATCTAACCAGCAGCATGAGTCATAAACACATTAACACTCTATAATCACATGATTCAGTAATATTACATGTGACCAATGGGCCATTCAGCATTTATACTTTTGCTTCAGCTCTTTTTTAAATTTCTTTTTGAGTAAGATTTGGAAATTAGGACTCTTACATGTGGTTTTGATTTTCTTTATTAATCCATGTGGGAAAATGGTTTCTCTGCATTTGACCCATCGTAGTGTTAGGAACAGTGTGCTGCCAGTGTAGGGAACGGTGCCTTGCTCAGGGACACCTCAGTAGCACTTGGTCTTGCCGGGACTTGAACTGGTGACCTTCCAGTTGCCAAGCCAAGTCCCTATCGACTTCGCCACCACCGCCCCCACATTTTTGACAATACATGTGACAGACTCTTTGTTAACTTGTGAATTGTACTCAACCAGTACTTTATTTGTAATGAATCCCCTTGTCTCCCCCTGTCTCTGCTTAGTGGTCCCATCTCCCCGCGGCCCCCTGTCTCATCGTGGCTCTGCAAGGGAAAGCTGTTGTGACCGGCTTTAACTCAATCCTTGAAAGGTATTAAAAAAAAGCACAATTAAAATCTATTGTGTATGCATGTAGAATATGTATAAATATTCATGTGTTTAATATTACTTTCATTGTGATATTAGTATTTACAAGGAGAGGACAGACCTGGAACAAGTGGGGGAAATGACGATCTACCCAGAGACTCAGAAAGAGGTAAATTACTTTATTTACTTACTTAACCCTCCGGTTGTCTTCGGGTCAAATCTCACCGATTTACTACTTTCATCAATCATAACTTTTTTGTTTTACATTCGATTGCATTAAGGCTTTATGATATCCTTCACAGTAGACATTTGAACATATAAAATGGCTGATCACCACTTTCATTGCATTTTGGATGATTTAGTCAACTTTGTAACACCCATGGTGTTCCCAGGCAAAAATGACCGCCATAAAGAAAAGGAATTAGTAACCATCCGGATCAGATACAACACACACACACACACACACTCTAAATGTGTCATCCCCCCCTTATGTGCCCATCCCCCCCATGTGAATCACACCTGACACACACACACACACACACAGAACAATTTGATACATTTCCCGCTCTTATGTGCCCATCCCCCCACATGGATCACACCTGGCACACGCAATACATGTTCAGTGTCTATTCTTTGTATATTTACTGCAGTTGTTCATGTATACCAGTAGTCTGATACAATATTTACAGTTTGAAAGGATGTTAAATGACATTTGGTGATGATTCATGGTTTTTGTGTTAATGTAATAGCAGTTAAAACAGGACCGGTCAAATTTGACCGCGAACACCAAAGTAAGGGGGGGGAACGAAGGCAATAGGAGGGTTAATGAATGACCATTAACAGGTTTTAGCTGCATTATGTAAAGTTAAACCACCCAGGTGTTGAGATGTGTTGTACTGTCATGATGTTATTTTATTATGGTATGTCACCTTAACAGGAATATGTTGTTTCTCCTCCAGGCCGAGCAGCTGATGGGCTTTCTATTTGATGACTTGTCCACAGAGAAGTGCCAAACAAATGTGCCATAAAATGTAAAAGTATGCCAATGTATTAGTCTGCCTTTTTATATATGTTACGAAATATAGAATTTAAAATTCAAATTATTCAGAACATATCCAAATGTTTCCAAGTTGCTGTTCTGAATAAAGTGTTATCCCTGTTTTTGTTGTTGTCAGATTCAGTATTTCCAAAATTGTGTTTGAGACAAAAAGTATTCACACATTTCAGATGAAAAATTATTTTAATTTTCAAGATGATAAAAATAATTGTGATAACTCTGTAAACCATTGCATAACTGTAGTGTAACAATTCAACAAGTGTTAACAAACTAGTGATACACTACAGAAAATATGCTGTACACAATCCTCAATGTAGAAAAGAACAATCTAGTTTACTAAGACCTATTTCTGTGTTCACAACACATATCAATATACCAAGAGAATCATTTCTAAGACTATCAGTAGAGAATGTCCTACATATCCATACAGCTGGTCACAAAATAAGGGACATATTGATTATTCTATAAATAAGATCTAACCCCACTGTTGTTCAGTAAATAACCCAAGAAATGCAGTTTCCTCAGATGTAACTAATTATTTATGAAATCACTGAGAAAAAGACATTTCTTTCCTTCTCCTTCCTCGTTATGCTGACCAATAGAAACTTGAAAACCTTTATTTGTTTGAGTTCTAATACATTTGATTGAATAGCGAGCGCTTCACAACTAGATGCTACATCATCATGAATGACCTGCGCTCCATAATGTCCAGTGACCTATCATTGAATATCTCATTTAGAACAATACATTCAATATTTCAGGGCTTCAATGTTAAAATAACATGACATGTTCTAAAGTGTATGGAACAGCTGGTTCCACATTCAGATTCCTTACGTTTGACAACACGTGCCGTTCTAGCATTTTGCTTAATTTGAACAGCTCCATCATTTACATGTACAAGATTGCATAAATCTTCAGGCTCCATCTTTCATAATATTAAAAAAACAACTAACAATAATACAAATTAGATTAAACTATTCCAATGCAGAGCATAATGATACATCTATTACAGTTCCTTTACAAGAGTCTTCCCCGTTGGTGCTTTTCTAACAAACAAATGGACTTTTTGGTGCCAAATGACTCATTGAGATCAAAATGAATTGAATGGTAGTTCAGCAAGTATTGCTGCGGTTTTTTTTTTATCGTATGGCAAATACAGACTGAGATACACGATTATTTTTCAATTACAGCCGTTTTTCATTCAGCTCATGTGGCCTGAATCCTAGAGGATCATTTAGCGTTCACAGAATGGTCTAAATATCGTAAGGCACTGGCATTTTTAATCTAATTAAGCAATTTGAGAGCAAATGTGTCTCATCTTCTGACATCTTCTCTCGATACCAATCAATATAATGTGATTATTAAAGGCACAGATGTACTTGAAAGTAATTGGTCCGTTAGATAAATTGAACAAATCTAAAGAAATGCGAGCTGTGCTTATCAAGCGAATGTTTCTGTCATGTTACACAACTTGAATTGGGGCGAGTAGACCACAAGAGAGACCAACAATTATCATAACAAGAACTCAGTTTGAATTATATGTCTGTATCTGCCATTAACGTTTGTCACAATCATCACCTGTCCCGCCATTGTACAAAAACTCATTTGGACCACAGCTTCAAAGAGATAGAAAACAAAGGGTCAGAGAGAAAAAGCACCGTTCACTGTAGGCCTACCATAACAGCATATAATGCATAACCATCCATTTCCAAAGTGATTGAGATTATTCGTTAAGCTAAAACGACAAACCGTTTACATGGCCACTTCCGAAGCACAAATGTCATCACGGTGACATTCCTTCTCGGTAGACGACATGAAACTGACACTGAAGCCTCACTTGAGGCGGCTTGTGCTAGCCAGTATTGCACAAACCTGCCATTAATGTACACCTAGCACACAAATCAAATATACAAATACACATTTTATAAGGACCCATGCACTTTTGATGAACATTATCTATTTAAGGTACTAGGTGATTACTTTAAAAAAAGAAAAAAATGAAATGTAGTACAAAAACAAAGAACAACAGTTTAGGTCTTTGGTTAAACTGCAGAAAATGAGTCCATTGATGTTGTAAGCAAAAGCCATTGGCATATTCCTGTTGGTTACTCTCTACCAGGAAGTCTTACTGAATGACGAGTTAGAGCAAAAATCCTTCCAAAAACAGCCATTTTATTTTTGTTTTATCTGGATGGCCTTCATGACTACAGGCAGATCTTAGAAACTGTTTTATTCCAAGGGTAATTTCCCCTTTTGAAAAGGTATTTGGACAGCTACTAGAACACCACTTTGGTTGATTCTCCGCACACAACATCATTCATTGAGTTGGCTTCACAGCTAAAGCAAAGCAGACCCTGCTCCGTACACTGCGACCCAGCGTATGGGGGAAATAACCTAAAAGGGACAATCTATGGCAGTACAATCTGTGACATCATTCTTAGTGATATACAAAAGTACTGAATGGATTTACAAATCATTAACGTCAAGTTAGATGATAGCATAGTTTCAAAAAATTTGAGCTGTGGACGACGACATTCAAACATCTAAATGTAATAAGAAACTACATGAATACCTTTTCCAGTAGCAGCGAAGCTCGCAGAAGTTATTAAGCCTTTACTACACTAAAAATAGGTCAATACAAATATCCTGGCAGTGACACAGAAATGTTTTTCCCTCTTTTCTTTGTAGCTGGTTAACATATCGCATAACATGCAATACTAAAAATGATCAGCCTGCTATTTATGCAATTCAACGTCATCATTAAATGCTAAAATACTCTCTTTTTGATTTGCTTAATTGTCATTTATGTGAATGTAAACAATTCCTTTTCCCATATTAAGAAGTAGCAAAAAGTGTACCATGATTTTATATATTGAATAATACGCAAGAATAATCTTTTCTTTAACACAGTAGAAGGTCATTTCAAACAGAGGAACCTACCCAACTTACACTTTACCCACAGAACTCTCAATTCACGGCAAAATCATTACAATTAAAACAAATCATTTTTTTAATATGTTGCTATACAAATACATCTGTCCTGTTTGCATACTCCCAAGCGTTGAATTTGAAAAACCTAATTGCAAGGACTGCAGCTGCACCGAAAGAGCACCACGCCGAGGAATGAGTGTGTGGCAGGGGGGTCGGGGGGACGACGACATTGTTTCCTCTATCTACCGCAGAAATACTTAATGGGATTGGGCCAAATACACTGGCATAAATGTATATACACGTATATAGTCATACGCATGTTGATGCTTCTGCAAAGTTAAACTGCACAAGCTTTGAATACTTGTGACAATTCTACACATAACCTTTTTCACTGAAGGCACTTTAGAGTTAGAGGCCGATATGTTCTAGGTCAAGAGGCTAGATTCCTACAAAAATCACCATCTCAGGCTTTTAGCAAATACAATACATGCTTCTCTGACAGGCTAGCCTATAGACATCTCTACAAAACTAAAGTAACGCATTGAAAAACAGCCTTAACATGTAGCATGTGCCTTACTGATATTACAGCTGCTGGTTATGCCTTCAATGCATGTTACATTTGCACTTACTTGATTGAATTGTTTTATAAATCTAACTATGAAAGTAGAAACTATTAAGTACTTTTCTATGAAATCTTAGTAAGATGTTGAACCATGCCATGATTTAACAATAGGAAACATGAAATATCTAAATGATGTTTCACAGTACACACAGAAGCTTCAGACATTAGCTTATATAGAAAACACACAATTAGAAATCAACAAAAAGGATACCTACAAAGCCGCTTCAAGCTCAATTCTATACACCCTTTAAGAAAGTCCCAGGTAACAAAGTGCTTTTAGAAGAAATCTAACTTCTTGAGTTGGTCAAAATAATGATGCTTGACTGGGAGGATTTAAAAAAAAGAATGTTAATCAAAATGTGGCTTCACTTAAAGAGGAACACTGATGTACAGACACATGTGATTTCTTTTTTTCCCAACAATAGTTTATATTGTTGGAAAACACTTCAAATGTTGCTTTTTTCCCCATCAGTAACTCCCCTTAGTATTAAATGCAATAATTCAAATATGATGTGTTTATTGTGTATGTATGTATTAAATGCTAACAGCCGGTACATTTGACTTATATTTGTGTACACGTTTTCCACACGTCAGTTTGGGTATCTCCGTGCTGTGTTAATGGGTTTCCCCCAAAACATGTTTATCTGATAAGTTCTTTGATGTCTTGTGTCTTGATTTGCTTCTGTGAGCTCTTGATGGATTCAGTATGTATTCCTCTTTAAGAAAAAACTGCTTTGAGTTTTGCCCATTTTATGTTTAACATCAGCACGCTGTCCCTGGCAGTGTGTTGGAAACATCCACACAGTGACCCTATGCATTTTAAAACCTGAAATACCTGTGGCCCTGGCTACTGTGGTACCCTATCATCAATGGCTGTATCTGTATACTGTGTGGGAGTCCTTTTGATCAAACTATTCCCACCACCAGAAAGATTGAGAAGTGACCTTACAGTATGAGAAGAACTTCTCACTATATATATGATTATACAGTTACAGTGAGTACGTTTTATAGTATTTATTTCTTCCAAAACAAGAATATGATGTGTCTTAAGTCAACAGGTTTGAAGTATATTTGTTACATTTCCACAGTATTTCTGAAACGTTGCTCTGGGTGGATTCGATCAGAGATTGATCCACAATAATTCAAAGTGCAGTGAAGTATTTCCAATCAATAAACAGTAAAACACGAGGATAGAAATACAACTCATACTCATTCATGTCTTAAAGAATACAGATTTTAAGCAAGTTTAGTGGTCTCATTAGCATTTCTTTTTTTTTGTATCTGTAATTATGCATTTTCTGTCAGGTTTGCATATTTGTATTTTGTTTGGGGAAAGTATTCCTGCATATTGTGTATGTCAACACATCTGGACCCAAGATGAATGTCTTTTAGTGCCATGATTAAAGATCTGAGAAATTGCATTGCGATGTAATTTAATATTCTAATTTGATTGCATGGATTTTCACACAGAAACCCACCTGGCTGAACAAGGTCATGTGCACATAAAATGAGCAAAAACTATGAATGATGTCATCCCCTGTACACAATCTGATTGATAATACTATTTGTTTGTCAGTCAAACATCATCGTATTCTAAATGTATTCGATCACTGTATGAAACAGACATTGCTATTTAGAAAAATGGTCATATCTATTAGCAGTTTTTCAAAGGGCTTATATTTAAATAGTACCTGGACTAGTTGTACATCACCACTTCACTATTTTTGTTCTACAGTAGGGACATTCTGTTTTACTAAGCACACAGTTCTCACATAGTACATAATGTTGGCAAGGCTGCAGGACAATGCAACGATCATGCTTTTGGCAAACTATACATTTCTTTGACTGAAGCTGATATATTACCTGTGGGGGGAAAGAAGAGAATGGATATCAGCCGCAACTTAGGGAAACACTTCATGCAGATTGTTCAAATTAGCATGGCAAAACGTAGCTCTGATAAACCCGTTAACAACTAGATGCTAAAAGTGAAATTCTATGTGTGATCTATTCTGTCTTACCCCGTCTATAAGGTCTAGGTCATTACGCAGCTGACTCTGGAGCGAGTGGAGCTTTGACAAGGGGAGCTCGTCCAGCTCTCCATAGCTACGTAGCAGCGGCGTCCCCGGGGTGCGACAGAGCGCGTCAAAGTCCCCTTGGAGCTCTTTGAGCTTGCGCTGCGTCTCCTCCCACTTCTGTTCGGCCAGCTGCCGCTCCGCCTCGGCCGTCTTCGCTTGCTCCTTTGCCTCCAGAGCGTCTTTCTGGCAAGCTTCACAGGCCTGGAACAAAGAGTTGCCATTACATACAATCTTCCATGAGCTAAGAGGTGTTTTAAAGGTCCCCTATTATGCTGTTTTTCATCAATATATTATAGGTCTCTGAAGTGTTTGGCTCCAAATAGCAAACAGATCGTTGTAACATCCCATAATCCCCTCTGGTTCAGCCCTGTTTCAAAAGTGCTGATTCTCTGTCTGTTACTTTAGATCAGGGGTGGGGAACCTCCGGCCCCCGGGCCATATACGGACCGCGAGACCATTTGGTACGGCCCTCGAGGTAATTTTCAAACACACGCAAAAAATACAAAAATAATTAAACAAGCTATTGCCTGTTTTTCCTGGCCAAAGTCAGGGTCCTTGAACACAACACGAGCCTAACGTGTCATCATGTGGTATACGTCTTGTCTGACTGGGGTGTAGTTCTGATGGAGAGCACCAGAACGTCGCTCCAACACTTCACAAATTGCAGTACCCATAAGGAGCCGTACACATGCCGCAGTTTTTGCATGGCTGTGTCTTTAGTTGAAAGCCCAGTGGCGATCTGCTCATCTGTCATACTGATCATACAGTCAATAACTTTGTTGTTATTAGCATCTGGTTAGCTAGCTATGCTAACGAATATAAGAAGCTTTTTCTACAACCAGTGAAAAATAAAAGTTGTTATTAATAAACAAGAATACAGTTTGAAAGGGGAGTGATTTGTAAAATATCCATAAAGAAAAATAAAATCTGCTTACAGTCCTGTTTCATATGGGTGTTGAGAGATGTATCCATAGATCTCCTAGTGTTGCTCTCAAAGTGCACCTGATTGCTGCTTTTAACTTCAACATTTCAAAAAAAATCTTTCCCCCCACTTAAATCATGTTCACATGGATAGGAAACGAAATACATTTGCACACATCTTGTGTCCATATCTTTCTGTTTTGGTGGTCACGCCACACCGTGCACGTGCATGCATGCGCGAGTCATGGTAAGATATCTGGATTGAGAGGTTGCTTTTTCTTTGCACAGCCTGAAAGAAAGGCCAAATTAATGGGCTCTGATTTTAGTATTTTTAAGCAGAGGTCAATAATGTGTACAGCCCTCGGAGGATGTTGAACAAATTGAAATGGCCCTTGAGAGGAAAAAGGTTCCCCACCCCTGCTTTAGATGAAAATAAGGAGCCCCTCCCCACGGCCCTCTGAGAGATATTTGGTTAAAAAGAACACAATGGTGCTCTAGGAGGAGATTCAGGTGATAAATCGTTATGACATCATAAAGTGTCCAAACTCTGATCAGCTCATTTTCAGACAGGTTTTTATATAAATGGGTCAGGACAAAAAGAGAGAGAATCTTTGTTCCTGAAACGTTCAGAATCTCTTTACACAGAGGGGACACATGTTGATGTAGAAAAGTGGATTTTGCATAGTAGGTGACCTTTAAATGAGTTAGTTTACATCACTGACTTGTTTGACCTGGTGCCAGGCCTCCTCCCACTGTCTGATCTTCCTCTTGGCCTCGTCCAGGTCCCTAAAGAGCCGAGCCAGATCTGCACTGCTGGCGCTGGACGTCAGGCTGCTGAAGACTGGAGAGGGGCTCGGAGAGAAGCTGCCACTCACAAAGTCCCAAATGCTGCTGGCCCCGCCGTTCAAGCCTAGGGGAGAAGTGTTCAAGTCATAGGAACAAGCAGTGGATAGATGTTTACAATCATTTGGACCAATGTCTAATGGCTAGTGATTTAGTTCAGAGAAACAGCATCTTTCCAGCAACTCTAAAAGCCATATTTCTCAGCGTATCTTCTGGAAGGTTGAAAAAAATGCTCCATACTTGAATTACGCTAAAATATGAATATTATTGAACCAAAAAAAAGAGGTTAAATATTGCAGAAAGATAATAAAATAAGAACTGTATTAACCTCAAAGTAAATTCAGATGAGAGATTGCTTAAAACAATAACATAATAAATAGATTGATAATTATAAAGAATTAATACCGACACCACTGCAAACATTTTTAGCAATAAGAGAAAGAAAGAATGTAGTGAAGTAAACTAGAAAAGTGAATAACATGAGAATAAAACAGTACAAAATATATTTATAAAGTGTTATGCCAACACCAGAGCAAAATAGTATTTCATAGTAAGGTATAATTAGTATAATAAGAAAACTAGAAAAGTAAAAAGTAATATTTTGCATGATAAAAAGAGTTTTGTAAATAGTATTGAAAACGTTATATTGCACATAATTTGGATATTACTTTTCTTCTCACTGTGTAAGAGTTCAACTATTTCCATTGCCATATAAGACTGAGATTCAAATCGGAAGTTGAATGCTTCCCAGCTCACGCGGAACAAAATGCCTGATGCTATGGGCTCACCTAAAGAATTCTGGGAAGAGGAGGTGGGAGTTCCCAGCAGGCCGTGCTCCTGCTTGGCTAACATGTGATTCTGCTGCGATATGGAGGCAGCGAGCAGGGACTGCGACAGAGACTGAGACAGGGAGCTGAGCGGGGAGGTGGAGAGCGAGGAGGACGAGTTAAAGGAGGAAGATCGGCCCAGAGAGCCGGGAATGTTCACAGGAGCGGAGCCACCCAGCATCCTCTGTCCTGTGGGGACAACCGAAACACTGCTGTTACATTTTTATAATTTACAGGCATATCATGAGACCGCTTGTGTTGGACAGCTGAATGTACTTTAACAAACTGCGTGTCCTTACTTGCAAATGCCATACTGTTGTCCTGCTCCTCCAGATCCTTATCCAGAGATGCAACATTGATGTCACAGAAGTTCAAGTCCAGAGCGGATCCTAAGGGGAAACGGAAAACATCTGGCTGACATTTTAAACAAAACGCAGAGCGGCAGTACGCAGCTCAGTGGCTTCACAGTGGACTTAACAAACACATACCTATGACTGACTCCACAGTGTTGCTCCCCGGATAGAAAGGAGTGGCTTTTGCATTCATGGTTGATAAGGTGGTGGGTGAAGAACTATCGGAGCCGATGCTGGAGGCCAAGCTGGACGTTATGCTGGAGGTGAAGCTTGTTGCCAAAGGGTTCACGGCAGAGAATACAGTATGTTGTGTCTGAAAGGGAGGCACAGATGGCATGTTTCATTTCTATTGTTGATTAAATAGACCAGTTGCACATCTCTGTCTGAAACCAGAGCCCAGGTGGGAGAGAGAAACTTCATTTACATGCACAAAAACCTTTATTAAAAAAAACATTTGGACACTTTTAAAATCTCCCAGCAACGTTCATTGTGTGATGTTTCCATGTCCCAGTGATCCTTGTCACATCACAATGTAGCACAATTCAAATGACTAGGAGCTTTTAATAGTATTTTAAATCAATAATGATGTTAGATTTCAGTTCATCACTGTCAAAAAAGAAAATCCAAACCTGTTTTTCTTGGTCCATCATTTTCTGATCCATCTGCCCCTTGTTCTTCATCTAAAAGTGATAAATAACACAAAACAGCATTTTTTGTGACAAAATGCTAAAATAAATAATATCAAATAAAGGCATGTCGGAACTGCAATAAATCACGACATCACAAACTTTTGATTTGCAATGATTCTTGCTATATTCAAACATATTGCTTTTGATTACACATTCTTTTATAATAACAGTGAAGCAGAGACAAGTGAAATCAACCTAAGGGCAATTCTGAGTTAGTGTTACAAAGGACAGATTTTCCAGCCTGATTGCAACCTTGAAGTTTTCAGATGTTGACTAAATGTGACATTGATTACAAAAAACATGCAACAAGGCTCAACAATGTGTTTTTGTCAAGTCCCCCATGTATAAGGTACTCAATGCTCTCATCAAGTGACAAGATACATTGCATTTTTTTTTTATAAAGAACAACCGACACACTAGATAATCTAATACCTGTAAATCAGGGGGGGTCAAACTCAATTTCATCACGGGCCACATCGGCATCATGGTTGCACTCAAAGGGCCGGTTGTAACTTTAAGACTATATAAATATACATATATAAATATTTAATATATATAAAATAATGTATTATATTACATGATTGCCTCTGCATTGGATTATTATTGGATTGGGTAATAACTTCATAATTAAACTACGTCTGAAAGCAGAAGTCTGGGGCAAACAATTGCAAGTCTCTTTCAGTGCGCATGTCACAAAAAGATTTAAAAAGAAAAGCCAAATTCTGGAAAAAATAAAAAAATAAGTGCAATTTTGGGGGAAAAAGTAACATTTTGAAGAAAGAAAAGTCAAATTCAGAGAAAAAAAGTCTAATTTGAGATGCATTGTGGGACATGTAGTTTATGGGCAATGTGCTTCTGTAAAGCGGCCTGTAACTGTATAATAAACATATGATATGTTTAGCAAGCTCTTGTGGGGCCACATGAAATGAAGTCGCGGGCCGGATTTGGCCCCCGGGCCTTGAGTTTGACACCCCTGATGTAGATGAAATGTCTCAAAGTGATACAATTAAAAATGACATGAATGATAAATGACTAAATGAATGAAAAGAGGAATGACAGTGAAGCATTCTTAGCCCTGAGTTGTGTCTGTGTGTTAGAGTCTTCCTAAAGCTGAAGAGTCTGTATACCTGGTCCTCTCGTTCAAAGCCCGGAGCTTTGGGATAGTTAGACGTCAGAGATGAGACACTGGATGTGGTGGACTCTGAACATAAACTACTATCAGTAAAGGCTTTGGGCCTGCTGATGGATCCCACTGGGGATAACAAACTGTCGCTTCCTGACCTTGGAGTTACAGTCGAGCTATTAGAACATGAAACCTGAGAAAGAGAAGTGCACATGGTCTTAATGAAAGGATGATCAAAGTATGGATACATCAATAAAACCAATATTCTAAATGGATCTATTTTAGAGTGAGAACGTAACAATGAACAGCTCAGAATGATGGTCTTACAATCAAAAGCAATGACGTAACGGAAAATAACAATGACAAATCAATGCATGCCAGCAGAAAGATGAGAGCATGGTAAACAACATATCAACAGCTAAACGGATGAATTGTTATTGAGGGATTTGTGTTCTCTTGAAATACAACACCATGTATGTGTTTATTCTGTTGAATTTCCTTTTGAAGTCGTGACATAGCAACGGGAAAACATACACTTCCTACTTGTCCGTTGCTGCTGGTTGCGCTGCCCCCGCTGTTCCACTCGCTGACGGGACACTCCGAGTACTGAGAGCTGAGCTGGGACTGAGAGCTGGACTGCATCACTGTCAGCAGGGAGCTCATGGTCTCCTCTGTGGAGGGGATTCCTGACGGGAGTACAATTCATGATTCAATGACAATAGCTTAAACAACGAGATGTCCAACAGCCACATTCCGACAACATTGCTTGTTGCTAAGGCGGCATGGCAAAAAATGCTAACGTAGCCCAATATCGCAATAACGATTTTCTTTGCTTTTTTTTTTAACTGATATTGAAGTTGAGGATAATGCTAAAATACAAAAAGAAAATATTAAACAGCTTGAACATTTAACTGAACATAAAAGGCCCCAATAAAGACTATTTCCTTACTTATTCTCTCTTTCAACTAACTAAGAAAGAGTCTTTTACAATACCTATTAACCTTTACCTATATGTTTCAAATGTTAACAGTGCATATATATTAACTCATTTGTTTTCAAGAGTTCTGTGACAGTATTTAGATACACTTTGACTTACTTTCTACGTGTGCAAACGCACAAAACGGTCCTCTGGGACAGTATCCGGTTTGTCGCATATCATTGCATTTGGTTGATTTGTAGATCTGAGAGGAAGAAATCAAAAAGACAATGAGTTACAAAGTTAAGACTTTGGCCTTGGAAAAACTAGTCAGTCACAAGGATACTATCAAAACAATAAAACCTCATAAATACAATATCTTAAAACTGCAGGATTAGACAGTCAAGAACACATTTCTCACACTACACATTATTTAATTATGGTTGTTGTGGTAACTAGTCCATTTTAAGGCTTGAGTATTGTAATTCAAATGTATTATTGTAAAAGGAAACCTATGATCATCTTGCAATCTACTTATTTATCTAAATAGTTATCACGGCAATAAACCGTATTTAATTTAGTCTTATTGTACAATATTTGATTTGATATTCTTTTCGTGTAAACATCATATTCTATTTACATGTATATTAGGGCTGAACGATATACCGTGTCATGGCGATAACCGCGATATGCGCATGCGCGATATTCACATCGCAGGGACGTGCGATTATTATTAATTTTTTTTAGGGCGTTCGATATTAACATTTACTCAAACACGTCATGTTACAATTATTTTGCTGCTTTCTACAAAAGGAAAACTTGCGCGGCTCTCATGTCAGGGGTACTTGA
>CALSBZ010000016.1:4896798-4952985 GCA_943591055.1 Gobionotothen gibberifrons | reverse complement strand
GTGTGTGTGTGTGTGTGTGTGTGTGTGTGTGTGTGTGTGTGTGTCTGAGTGTGTGTGTGTGTGTGTGTGTGTGTGTGTGTGTGTGTGTGTGTGTGTGTGTGTGTGTGTGTGTGTGTGTGACGTAAAGATGATCCTTTGTCTCTTGCACCTTGTCGGACTCGGATGGCCTCTACAGTAGGTGTTGCTTCTTTATCTCAGAGAACATGACAGCTCTCATTGGATTACGACTTCCCTGTCTTCCTGTTTTGTGTACCGTCTGGGGCCCTGATAGAGACACGTGCTGTATTCAGACTGCACACACTCCAAATTAAAAAAGATACATATTGTCTTTGTCAAGGTTTAAAAACTGTGAAAACATGCCGAATGCTTTCCTGCATGATAAGGATATGGGACACAGAATCTTTAGCATCATGTACCACAACAAGTTTGCCTCTCATAAACAATCACTTAAACAATCCTCAGCGCTGCTTTCCCAGGCTGCAGGAACTGTTACAGCTGGAATAACAGTTTGTGGTTTGGACTCCTGTTTTTCCAAGTCACGAAATTATCTCTAACTGCCTCATGCACAAACACAAATGCAGGCCTACCGCAGACTGGCTATACACCTTTTATATGTTGATGCACAATGCTCAATCTGAGCGTGATACCGTTCTGTGGACTCTTTTATGGTTGTGACATAATACATCCACCTGTTGAGGTCAATGCTCATAAACCACATGCTGTGTCGGTGTTATGATTCAAGAAATGCACATGAATCTGAGCACAATTTGACATAAGAAAGCACCGTCTTCTATAGTAGAAAACAGGAATTTATAATGTTCAATAAACAATTTGTGGTTGTTAAACTTTATAGCAGGTTTCATTAAAGCCTCTGATGCGAGACCATTTCAAATGTTTAAGCTGCACCTGTGTAGCCGGGTAATCTGCATTACATTAACCTCTGATCAATGTGCTAATGAGCATCTTTGTTCTGTCAAAAGCATTTCATCAAACTGTACATGATGATGGGAGAATCCACGCGTCCACAGTTGGCCTTTTGGTATTTGATGTCATATGTTAGATTTGAGTTTTTCTGTTCATTTGATAAAAACAATTCGTGGAATCCGTTTACAGATAGGAGAACAAGCCACACATGTGAAGATGAAGTCTTTTTCGAGGTGGCTTTTTCTGTCACAGGCCCATGTCTGGTTGGCTATTGCAGTTTATCAGTGTTATATGCTTTAAATAAGAACAACAAATGGAAGCAGCTTCACGTTGTCAACAGTGAAGGATGTGTTTAGACATTATGGTCCCCTCCTGGCAAGGCAACACCTGCTTCTTTTCTTTATCATCATGCTAACAGGAGCTGACAAGTGTGGTAATATCTTATTCCATAATATAGATGAGCTCAGACCTCAGATTCTGGACCGATTCAAAGACAGGCTGTGACCAAAATGCTAAAAATAACACATAGAAAAATAAAGGGTGTAGCTACGATACCCTTTATTTAATGTGTGTAATACTCGAAGACATACAGAAAGACTTCCCGTTTATATTCCTGGAAAAGTGGGATATTTTCTTTATTTCTAAAAAATAAAACACATTTTTGTGCATTTTCCATCGCATGTTTAGCTTTACAAAAGGACATTTCCGCTCAACAGAAGAAAAACAGACAGGGGTACAGTTATGTTTACAGTGAAAAGAAAGTCACTGCTACTCGTTGCCTCTTTGGTTTTTTTCTACCTGTAATGCCAATGATGGTGTTGATGGTGTGTATTACATTATATATTATTTTCATTTTCAATTCATCTGCTGATTATTTGGAAACATGTCCATCCCTATCGCTCTAGTTTCAAGGTGATGTATGTACATATTTAGTTTGGTCAGTCCAAAATCTAAATATATTCCCTTTTTATATAAAATGAAACACATTTGAGAGGCTAAAAACATCATTTTTTGGCAATTTTTGCATGCAAACCAACTTTAACCATTAACCAATTATCAAAGACGTTGGTGATTATTCTTCTGAAAATAAGTCGACTAATGGTTGCAGCCCTAGTAGGTTATACATTATTATACAGGTGTTTCCATGTGGGGTTGAACTGAAGAGCCAGAAAATGTTATTTTGCATGACAGATCACTTATTATTGTCCGTCTTACACAAAAGCTGTTGTCCTCTGACACTCATCTATCCATCGCCTGAAAGGACAGAAGCTGACATTATGCTCCTTGCCATCAAACACACTTTTTGAAGAAAAAAACGCACACCGAAAACAATAAGTAAATAATGAAACATGTATGAAAACATGAACATAGCTTCAAGTACCTTATGTGCATTGTAATCTACTTAAAAGGATGCACAACATGAGTCATTCCCATTCTTACTTGAGTGTATATTTTTGTGTTTTTGTTCAGAAAGTGAGCAGGTTAACTGAGAGCCATACCAGATGAAGAAAGCTGAGGTTATTTTTCCCACTGGGTGAAATGTTTGAGTTTTTAGCACACCTTGTGAGTTTCTTGCCCCTCTTCCTATCAGTCACACCTCTGACACCACGGTCCTGACAGGGAGGTGTAGATCGAGGGTGTGGTGGCAGAAGCGGTTCACCACTGACCAGCTGGCCTTCTGCTTAACGAAGAGCCGCAGCTTGTCCCTGAACGTCTCTCCTAGAAAGCTGTAGATAATGGGGTTGAGGCAGCTGTTGGAGAAAGCTGCCAGGTTAACAATGTGTCCTGTGAGCGGGTAGTCGTGCCACAGGGTGGTAGCTGTCCTCTGGGCGGGGTCCGCCGTGCCCTGCAGGAGCTGGATGCTGATGAAGACGTTCTCCGGCAGCCAGCAGATGAAGAACACCAGAACCACCACCACGATCATGCGCAGGGCCTTCTGCCGCCGGGGCCACAGTCCTCGGTGCTTCTGCGCCCTCATGAGGATTCGCCCGATCAGAGAGTAGCAGAGACCAATGATGGTGAAGGGCACCAAAAAGCCGATGGTGACCTCCAGCCACTGGATCTCCAAGACGTTGGCGAAGCAGAAGTGCACCTCGCCCCTGTGCTGCGTCTGCACGATGGTGAAGGGCAGCAGCGTGGCCAAGATGGACGCCATCCAGATGAGGCCGCAGCTGAGCTTGGCGTGCTGCATAGTTCTCAGAGGGCTGCTGCTTATGGAGCTAGCTATGGCAATGTATCGGTCAACGCTCATCCACGTGAGGAAGAAGATGCTGCTGTACATGTTGACCTGCAGGAACAGCGACATGAAGGTGCAGAGGACGGCGTAGTCGTAGTATTTCTCGTTCAGATTGAAGACCTCGATGAGGGAATCCGCCACCAGGATGAGGTCGGCTGCAGCCAGGTTGACAAAGTAAAGGTCGGGGATGGTCATCTTCTCTCTGTGGTTCAGGTTCACCACCAGGATTAAGATGTTGCCGATAAATCCAATAGGAAAGAGGAGGATGGTGTACAGGCAGGACAGGAAGAGGCCGATAGTGTAGGATCGGTTTGAGTCTTCGGTCAAATCTGTGGCGTTGTACTCATATGAAGTGTTCACTGTGGTGTTAACGTATATCCAGACCAGAGAGGTTGTCTCCACTTCCATACTGACTGTGATGGGACTGTCTTGAATCATAGCCCACATGTAAGTCCCCTGTTGATGCTACATCATTAGACCCTGTTCCTTCCCAGTGATGGCTCTTTACAGGGTGAATCATCTATGCAGCGTTTGCATGCTGACAGAAGTCAGGGGAGTGGAGCAAAGAAAGTTACGGTTTCCTTGACCTCATGTTGACATCAAGGTTCATCCACACATCGATTCCAGACACGAAATAAAAGCACCTCCATGTCTGAAAATGGTCGTAACCCGACTCCTCCTTTGAGTCATCCGATTTGTCCATCCAAGTACGTGAGCATCTTTATTCAGCGAGCCTCGGCCAGAGACGCTATTGCTGTGACACCTGAGCTGTGGAGAGAAGGGAAAAAAATCAGAACATGACAGACAATTAGGGGCACGGGCTTGGAAAAAGCAGCAATTCTAAATAAGAACAACTACAAGGTATAGCATTTTTTTTTTTTATAAAATACACCCCTTAGATGAAGAAGACACCAGTCCACTTGGAAAGAAGAAGTTTAAAGGTGTCTGAAATGAATGGCAGACATAAGTTGGCACATTAACATTCAAGCTCCAGACTTAAACAGATGCATTGAAATCCTCCTTAGAAATCCTTGGCCAATCACAGCTGCAGAGATGGTTCGTCCAGACTCAATGACTTTTAATTGGTGACATATATTTTCATTAAAATTGAACAAACCTCTGTGTTTAGAAGGTTCCAGTCCAGACACATACATCTCAGTTATATATTACATATATGTTTGTTCTATATTAACTGCAATAGTTTTACGTTGCTTACTATCCCTTCATTTGACGAAGAATTCCAGGCTCTGGATTTCTGACTTTCCCCAGGGATAGGAAAGACTACAATGTTAGGCAAACGGGACCGTTGGCAAACATGCACAGCCCTAAGGGTTTTATTTCCTCCAGAGGAAACCTCCTGCAATATGAATGCATTCTTAACAACAGTAGTCTTCACAGCAGTAATTCAGCACACGGAACACACATGTGATTATAGGCTAACACTCTTACAGAGAGAACATGCAATAAAGGAATAAGCATCACACAACCCTTCCTATATTTGGTATCAATATATAGTGAAATATTCCTCTAATTAAACAAATGATTATCTTTCTTTAATATCCAGGATAATTCACATCTCATTGAAATAATATTTTTTTCTTCTGAGATTGTTTAGATCTGAATAGTTCCCACCATAATTAGTGAGACCTGACAGTATGGGAAAGTGCTCTCCAGGAAATTAAAAACAAAGCTACTCCAGACATTTAACGGAGCAAAAGCTACGGCTTTAAAAAGCTAATAAACTCATTATGCAACAGAATTACAGAGACACTAACATTTAAATGAACTGTAAATTAACAAATGCATGCAGTTAGAGAAAGACCTTAAATGTTCCAACTTGAAAATGACCACAAACAATAGCAGAGATGTCAAAAGCAGCACTTACTTTTTTAATTGTGGGGTTTGTTGCTCCTCCATGCTGGTCTGGTACAGAAGTCGGAGAGCCACAGATTTGTAAATCACATGTCCGGGCTTCTCTTCTGCACCACCTGCTGTTTGGCCCAACCCTGAGAGGAGAGGAGGGCGGGGGGGGGGCGGAGAGGCGGAGAGGCAAGAGATGATGTGTCAGCCATGGTTTGTCACCACGCTTCATCACATTACCTTCACTTTTTTTTTGTTCCCCAGTTTGTGATTACAGGTGAGCACTGAGCACCTACAAAAGAGAAAGGAACAGCTGATTTGTCTTTTTTTGTTTTTTGTTTTGGACTTTTTGCTTTTTAATGGATAAAAGAGACGTAGAGAAAGTAGTATGGACTGCATATATACTAGGTTGTACTACCAAGAGAGCTGATGTGACCATAACATGAAAGTTTGGGCAGCAGATAAGAAGTTTTACCTTGACCAGGCAGCGTTGTTATGGAAACCACTTATATTTCCTGCAGTATTTGTTCACCTGGGTTGTAGCTCTTAGTCCGAAGTTCCGTGTAAACACACCCCATATGACCCTTCTTAGTTTTTCCATCAACTTGTTTGTGAAATAGTGTACCCACTGATCTGCTTCGATTATTGATTCCCCCTCAAAACAGAAGACACTGACCCTTTGCTTATTTACTGTTCATTCTCAATACTGAAATTACATTCAGATGAGGCTTAGAAAACTGTGAGCCTTCATGCTCAATAAGGAGGAAACAGAACAGACTGCTAGCTCCTGGAAAAAGACTCAAATTAACATAATTGTATCTATATATAAGACCAAACTGTGGCTATGGAGACCTGTTTGATGTGTTGTAGGCTAGTGTTTCCTTAACAGCCTTGAGATGCCTGCAATAATTACAGATACACAAAAACCATCTGCTGCAGAGCTATTTATATATTGATATTGAACAGACAGCATCAGAGCGAAGTATATTGATGTTGATTTGATTGGAATCGTCACAATAACAGTGGAACATTCTATTATGATGAAGTCATTTTTGGATAAAATCACACAAGGGGTTGTGACAACAAGAATTTCAGATTACCCCCTTAAGACAGAATGTGACTCTGAGGTCTTCGCATGGTGGGAAAGTCACTCCATCCTCAGACAGCCGGAGGGGAGAGAGGTCGAGGCTGGATCATTGCTGGCAGGTTTGGGGTTGCAGCTCCTTTGGCAGTGCTGTGCCTCGGCTCCAAGGCTTTCAATGAGATACAAACAACAACAGAGAGAGAGCGCACTGGAGGAGATTGGAGACAGGGCAGGTCACTCTCATGTTTGGCTATGTGAACAGAGTCTTTGGTGTGGGGTACAGTTCAGTATTTATAGAGACAGTTTAAAAAGTTTGAAAGTGAAGTGATGCCTGCCAGTTAGTTCAAGTGCTACACACGACATACTGCACCTGCTTCTGTATATATTCATTGAACCCTTTCAATGTAAATGTCACTGCCCTAGTTAGTACGTCACCATTTTGTTTAGGTTATTTAAAGAGGCTCTATAATGATTTAAGGGGGTTTCCCCTTTCCTGTACTGTGTTATATACAGGTTATGGTGCATGTAAATGGTCTCCAAAGGATATCATCCTAAAGTTCCCTCCAGAGGGAGTTTCTCTGACTGAAACGCCTCCATTGGAGTCTTTTGTTTACTTCTGCAACATAGTGACGTCATGTAACACGCATGCTTTTATTGGCTAGCACTCCAACACAATGTACGTGAAAGGCTGGACATCTCTAAGAGGTTGACCAATCATAAGAGCCGGCCAGCTAACCAATCAGAGCAGACTGGGATCTGGTTTCAGACAGAGGGTGAAAAGAGGTGCTGCAGCTCAGGCAGTATGAGATCAGGCAATACAAACGAAAAAGAAGAAATGACATACACACCACGTAAGTTCATGGAAATCAGAAACGCAGCATCAATAAGGTAAGAGAAGAACACCTGCATGCTCCAAAGTTATACTCTGGTAAAAACTCCAAAGTATTTAGAAAGTGTACTTAAATGACAAAAAGTAATGATTTTTTTGTGGACGTTTTGCTAGTCCTATAATGCTCTCAGTATTTCACAGGTATTCAGGTGACACGAATAGTCACACTCTCAGGACAAGCAACACCCGCAGAACTAAAGATATCCCACAGAAGGGCAAGGACAATTCAGGGAGGAGACTGTGAGTGTGAGAAGATCAAAGTACCTGCATCGAAACCATAATAGTTTGTGGCTGACAGTTGGAATCAGTGAGAAATTAAAGGCAGCATCTGACAGATGGGTCAAGCGCTGGCCTCATCTTGGAGAAGTGCACTTGCTGTTTGACTGCAGATGGCCACATGTCTTGGAGAATCAGATGTCGGTATGTTACAACGGAGCAGCAGTGATGGTTTGAAGGAGCAGGGAGGGTCAACACGGCAGCTGGTAGCCCTGCTGCCACACACATGTCTGGGTTTCTGACAAAAGAGGGGACAGCAGAGAAATGTATCTGGGGTGAGGAGAACGACATTGTCCGTATAGAAAGTTGATTCAGCAGCTGGGATGAAGAAGGAAGGTCTCTGAGGTCATGTGATTTTCTCTGCGCTACCTTAAATCAGTTATTCAGTCCGCACGACTTCTCACAGATAACGGGAAGGTAGGGATGTGGCGGTCAGTCTAGTGGAACGGTGCTGGAGTGTGTCAAAGATAGAAGGGAAGGACGGAAGAAAGGAATGAAGGAGGGAAGGAAGGAAGGAGAGCATATTTGTATTGAATATTGATGATGTGAAATTAGTAAATAAAGTAAGGATTACTCAAACACAGTGTTCAAGCAGAGCACCAATAGATACAGACCTTTTTGCTTTGGTGGAAATATATCTTAAACATACATGTTGCAGTTAAACGGAAAACCCCCAAAAGATGTAGAGGCCCCCTTTAATGAAAGTGTATGTGATACAACTGTCTGAAGCCCAGTAGAGGGCAGTATTGGTGCATGTAGTAACCTTACAGATAAAAAGGGCTGAAAAGTGGAGTTGTGTCATTCCTGATTTTCGGATTCTTCAAAATTATAAATCACTTCCAAGAAAATAACATAATAATGTTAACTAAACAGTGAACTTTATCTGAAAAATGTACCACAAGAGAAAGGATCTTGCATGCTCTTACAATGGCTAAATTACACGTCATGGGAAAGGGTTATTTAAACCCTAGTGTGTTGCAGCAAAAAAACACATGTTTAAAGTTTGTTTACATGATTTTTGCCTGAATTTGAACTTGTATCTGTCAAGTCATGTCTTAAAACCCATTGATATACTATGGGGTTCTTATACATTTTAATTATCTTATATTGTTTCATTGTATTTGCTGTACTTTCTTTCATATGTAGGATACATTTTTTTCCGCTGGATAATACACTTTTATATTAATATAATTGATTATTGTAATTATTTTCTACTTATTATTCACACTTTCATGTGGAGCTCCTTTTGTAAATGCTGTATGGTTTTGAATCTGTTTAACATATGTATTCCGAGCACCTGATTATAATTGTAACTTTGTCTTGAAAAGTTGAACAAACATACAAGTGTATTATACTAGTATGACTTCCTATGCCAGACCTTTTCAACACATTTGCTAAAATTAGAGAGGATGCAATTCCTGCTTTTGTCCACTGGGTGGCCCACTGGCATAAGCAGAGAATAATGCGTTGCAAGGTGAATCTCTGCACGAGCTGTGACTGAATGACAGAAATGAATGATGCGGTTATGGGTCTGATGAGGTGAGTGACTTTCAAAGAGGCTGCAGGCGAAATAAGAATGATACGGTAAATTACAAGGAGACTCTAACATTTGCTTTGGTCTTGTTTTATTTATACGAAAACCATGACATCATACCATAACTGTGAAAACACATTATTATTATGCTTTCTTGTATCATAAGGAGCTTAGCCATGAAAAAGATAACAATAGCTCTCATTCAGTGACGTCTAATCAGCAGGACAATGTTACAGCGCTGTTAATGGGAGGTCGGGGGTTTAACTGCCTGTGGTTGGGGGAGTGAAAGTGGGAGGTCTAGCTGAGGGAGGGTACTGCACCCTCATCTGCCTCCACTTACCAGTCTGATGTTCCTCTGGCTCTATCCACAGCCACAACCACAGCCTCTGAGTGGAACATCCTGCAGAGCTCCTCTGCTGCGCTGCTTCCAGGGCCATGTTTGATATTTAGCTCACGCTGGAATTGTATTGTTACTATGTTTATTTTTTTTATATTCTCTGCTCCCATTTCTGAAGAGGAAAAGCAAAGACAAGTTCTGTCAGGGGAGGAAGGGCGGGTTGTTTTTAAAGCATCTGCCCGGGTCTGCTTGTTTCCCCAGAGCGATGTGATGTGGTGCGTCAAAGAGGAAGGCTCCTTCCTGAAGCTTCTACTCTGTTCTGTAGGATTCACATGAAGGGAGTGTACAAATATCCAACATTTCCCCATTAAAGTTTCCTAAAAAGACTAGGCATATCTTACGGAAGAAGATAATGGCCACATGTAAAAAATATTTAAGAGTTCTGATTTTTTTTTCTCAAGAAGAATTAGCTTTTTGTCAGATATATAAAACTATTGGAATATGGACCTTATCCTCTTCCGCACTATCTTATGCATTTTGTTGAGTTTTGCAATTATCCCAAATTCAACCATTTTCAAACTTAGAGAACTCTGTTATTTTATCTAGATAACATGATATTTATTGTTTTACTGGTTCTGCACCGGGTCCGATGGTTTTAGAGAGGGAGAGACTACTGTTGATCATTTAGCTAGATAAAAACCTCCTGAATGATGAAGAATGAAGTAATCTGTCTTTTGTAATTGGTTTGATTGACAACCGTCAAGTGGAAGAATATATTACAAATTGTTTGGTTCCTTAAGTTTGGCAGGTGTAATTCTCCAAAAATGTCCTATGAAACTCCCAAAGATGTCTGACTCATCTTGAGTAACCGGGTCATGATTTCTGGAAAGAGACGTGACTGTTTAGTTTTTAAAAATCATTTTTTTGGCACTTTTAGCACCACAAGCGAAGTGTCATCTAGTACCATTACATTACAATTTTGAAGTGTACTGTCCCTTTAATTCCACCTTGGAATCCAAACAAGCGCTGCTTCACATCATGTGGTCTTTGTTATTTGATGTCATTATGTCTTAGGAGCATTGAAAAAACGAATTCTCTCTCTAGTGTGTACACTAAAAATGTCCAACCGTTTCTGTTTGCTTTCTTTTACATTATGAGTTTTGTTCCATGAATATTTCTCCATCTCTAGGGATCCAACACTTTACTCCCTTCCTTGTTTTTCATGATTTTATTCCTTCTGACACCCTGGATCACAGTGTGAGATATATTTCTAAAACATCAACCCTAACCTGTCTGGCCCTATATTCGTCTATTATATTGTGCAGCACAATTTGACCGAAGTTAGGAAAAACAACGGCGGTCTCGGGCTGTGTGTGAAATCTGGTTGACAGCCAGATAAAACATTTGAAGCCACAAGCCAAATGTTCTGGCTTCATAGGTGGTCTGATGCTTAACGCTGTATGTTTGATCGAAGTTGACCCTATAATACTTTTGGTCTGGCTCAACCTCTGAAAGGAGAAAAACAACATTAAGACTAAAGCAGCACATTTACAAACTCTGCTTTGTCAGCATTCCCCCCCCCCCATTCCCCCTTAGATGCTTCTTAAAAGCTTTTCCTGGTACACTTTGCCTCGCAACAAGAGGCAAACAAGGCAACAAGGTGGCACTCATAGTTCAGAGTGTATACAGATTCATATCTGTGGAAACCAGATATACTCTTGTATATTATAAAGCGTCTAATTGAATTAACATTAGATGAAAACATTGATAACACTCACATCTGTTTGTTAAACATAAGGCTACTGCCAGCAGTGTTGGCTTAGCTTAGCACAAAGACTGGAAACAGCTAACCTGGCTCCTGAGTCCCCACCGGTTGCCTGGCAACTGCTCCCAGCTAAGAAACAGCCTCTTTAAAAAAACACAACATATTATTAGTACTCCATTTGTTGATTGCCCAATTTCTAGCCCGACCTACCTCTTGTGTAAGTGCATGTACAGACAGACTAATGATGTTTTTCAGGTGTATTAGAGAAGAACAGGGTTCATACGTTCATTTTATTCACTCAAAAATGTAAAATGTTTCTTTTTAATAATAAAGCCCCTCAAATGCAAGACAGGGATATAGTGTAAGTTTATTGTTTGAAAGATATGAAGTCTGCACTTACAGTTATCCCAATCATGAGGATGGTTGTCACACACTATGGGGTGCTGTGTCACTATGGTATTTCATTAGGAAAAATAAGTTAAATGTTACACTTTGTAATGTAATCATTGCACATTTCTCTGTAAAATGTGCACATTTTTGCACAATGCTAAAATGGCGTCTTTTCCCATTTTAAATTATGAGATACTGCACATATTTTATTAAGTAATTTGCCATATTGTTATTGTCATTTCCCTTTGTTCTTTTAATGTTATAAATAATAATTTTTATAAAATAATAGTATATTTTACAACCTTATTCCTTTTATTGTGTTTATGTATGCTATACAACAAAGCAAATTATGTAAACCTACAACCTAAAGTTGAAATACGACAACTTAATCATTGAAATGCTTCAACCTAATATTTATCCTGCTTCCGGATAATAATAAATAAGAAGGAATAATTTCTTATATGGCTTATTTTCATTGTTATATAAATAATAGTCAGTGAACCAAAGAGAATGAGACAAACAACCTCAACTTTGTTTAGTTTGCTAGTGGCTAAGCTAACATCCACATGTTGTAGCTTAGCTAAAAAACAAAAACTGTAACTCTGTCTTCATACTTTTTATTGTTTATAACTTAGCTGTGTGAAAGCCTAAAAAGTAAAACACACAACAGCTGAAAATGTTCATTTGGGCACAAAAACACTCACCTCAGTTTCTTACACCTGAAATGACGCTGTAGGTGACCCAATTCTTAACATTTCAATCGCTTTTTTTTAACAGCGCCCTCTAGGGAGCAATAACTTATTAATGTTATCAACAACCAAGTTTTCCTCTATATGAAAAATAAAATCCTGCTGCATCATCAGCTTCCTGATTTTTACAAATATGGTAACTACTGTGTCTGACAGATGTTTTGTGTTCTTTGTGTTGTCTTCTTGAGCTAACAGAGTGAAACCAAAGCCCCGTATAAATCCAGTCCTCGGAGGAAAAGGGAACCATGACAACCATATTCAATTGACTCCATTATCATATCTTTTCCAGATGTAGTATATAATTCAAGACCTCCTCCTCCTGCTGGACCTGCTGTTTGCTCCGTGTTTTCGATTGAAAGACGTTGAAAATATATTCACAGTTGTGCATTCACGTTACTGTTGCACCCTAGTGACAACAGCTGATAGACCTCCTAAAATAAGACACCTTACCTCAGTCACTGAATACTCTACTTGAGTACAAAAAAAAAGTGTTTCTATTTACTGCTACCATATACAGTACTTCTACTAGTCTACCATTTTAAAATACAGGACTTTAACATGTAGTTTTATATTTAGTACTTCTTTTATGTAGCCTACTAGTAGTTTTATATTTAGTACTTATTTTAAGTCAATATAATACTACTTGTTAAATGTTAAAGTAAAGTTAAATGTACGTAGTCCACCTCTTCTCAACCTTTATTTGTAACCTAATCACAAAGTTAGGTTTTCTCAGTGCTACAGTAGGCCTATATGTTATGATCATAGACTGTATATATAAAGGTTATGATCTGTACTCTGCTAGCTTCCTGTGCAACAGGAAGCTAGCAGAGTACAGATAATAAGATGCTCATATTGCAGGCAGTCACACACAGCTCTCTGTGTGCACCATTGTTATCAGATCTAGCCTACACAACATTGTTTGCATTGAGAATGGCAGCAGTATTGGAGACTAAACAATTCCCAGAATGCCTGGAACGCTGTTATTTTTCCCCAGTCGGAGTGGTGTGGTTGCAAGGTTTCACCACAAACAAATCTTCTGTTAGCGTGTGTGGAGAGCAGCAGGAGAGCTGAGGCAGCCGACTGTCACTGCAGGGGGGGGGTGGGCAAAAAGCAAAACTTGAGTCGAGTAGTCTGCATTTTTCAAATAAAAAAAGAATTTTTGCATTGCAAGGGGCTTTCCAAGTTCTTTCACCCCTGAAATGTGTCTTTTCAGTTTTGTTCAACATCCATAGACCGTATATACTAAGTGGACCACACTGAAACATCACCCAATGGTTACTACAGTTTTGAAGCCTGGAGTTTGGCGGTTTGGTCGTTGCCATCTTGTTTATGGCAACCAAAACTCAATGAGACACGAGAGGGTGGAGCAATGTACACTGAAAAAAAATGTAAAGCCTTAAAAATGTTGCATTAACTTTTATGAATTGTTAAAGGGTTCATGTTTATACAAACCCAAAAGTGCACTGAAAATGCCATGTTACGGAGCTGTCAATCACAAGGTAGCCCCACCCTAAAGCATATGCTGCGTATTCATTTCTTCACTCTAAATGGGACCATACATTATTAAATGAAAATGCTGTAGTGAAACTAGCTTTAGAGAACATGGACACTAGGACAATACATGTTGGATATTAGAGAACATGCATGTTAAAGACACTTGGATGTACACAAAGTTTGCATAACGACAGATGTTTTAGCAGACTTTCATCACTATGTTGCTTTTCAATCAAATAAAAGGAGTGATATCAATGTTAGTTTATTGTTTAATCAGTCTTTGACTCAGTTGACAATAGAGTAGATTACTTACAGAATCTAAATATATCTCTCAGAAAATAATACTGTGTTTTGGAAAGAGCATGGTATCTTCCTGTAAATCTCTCACATACAATATATACACATTCTTTTGTATTATACATTATACACTTGCATACACAGTCACAAAAAGCATCACATCTGAAAAAGTGGACTCTTGAGGTTTTGCCGTTCTAATATTTACAATGCATCTGCATACATTCGACACACGAGAACTTGGAGGGTGTTTTTACACTTCTGGTCTCTTCAGCAATTTAACTGAGCGCAGTGATTATTATTCAAATGTCTTCGCCCTGATGTGAGATTATGGCCCCTCTGGAATAATAAACCAAACTCAGACTGCAGCAGTAATCTGAGTTGGGTCGGATTTTGGGCTCAAATTGATCTTTCTTTTTTTCATTCACCCAGTTGTGTGCATCGTGCAGTCAGTCCATTTTTGCTGATTGCTAATTATTACGTCTGCCAAGAAGTTTGTTTTAGGTCCCGTCTCTTAATTACTTTAGATATTTAAAGAGAAATTCAGATTTAGATGGCACATATCAACTCAAGCAATCTTGCAAAACGTGGCGGTGTGTCAAGGCAACATGGTAACGTTTGTGAAGATTTGGACTGACAGGTGAATGCCTTTAAACTTAAACTTGATTATCAAAAATACATGTTATTTCTTAGTTGGATGTCTGAATGAAAATAAATTACATCTGGATAAATTGCAACAAAATACCAATTGGAACATGTTCAAATGTCACACTCAACAATAGAATCTTTTTAAATCAAGTGTCATTGTAGGCCCTTTTCTAAAATAATAGTTGGGGGGTTTCAATAATTGCATAACAGAAGTGCACCAATTCTGGGCTGATAATGAACACCAATACAACACAATGCTGCTTACACGTCCTCCATGAGACATTCACAAGCTTACACTCAAACCACTTATCATCTGACCGTGTGCTACTGTTTGCCTTACAATCCCAAATGCATTAGGACTTTGATCCGAGTTCAAATAATGATTCACCGTGTCACGATCCAGACAACTTCTTTTTTTTTTTTATGGGGTGGCACATATTGCAGCACATAATGTAAACACACAGCCTCAGTTGCAAATAAACAGTCCTTCTCACTGATTGGTTGTGGATACACGTACAGAAGGCTCTGCTGCGAACCGTTTCATACCCCACGTGGACAGAAATACCCCTAGGTGTTAAAGAAAATGTGTGATATATTGTGAATGTTAACAGATGTATGATAAGCATTGAATCTATTTAGCACATGCGGCATTTACAGTGAAAGTCAAAAACACATTTGAAGGTGTAAACTGTCTACAAATATATATGACTGTTATTTATTTAGCATTTGAGTGGAAAAAAACCCAGTGTGCTCACTTTCTATTTGTCTTCAAGTGAATGCCCCCACCTCGCTGCATGTATCTGTTCACAGGGAGATGCAACAGTGATGCAACAGACCTCAAGCAAAAACACGTTTTTAATTCTAATTTTAAAACTGGTGTCCAGTCCGTTAGCTTAGTGGCAGGCATGAAGCGGCTTTAATGGGAAAAGTGCAGATGACCTGGAGCAGTTTAAAATCTGCTGTTTGCAGGTGCTTGACAGGCGAGTCATATATCATGTGTGGATGTTTTTGAAATGTGAACTAGTCAAGCTTCGTATTTCCACTGGACAAAACTTCCCAAACACTCTCACAATGCGGGGAATGTCCATGTCCATGCTTCCTCCTCAGGGCCGGCTCTGTGACACTGTGGGGACTGTGGGGTCATTTCCTTAACCAATCACATACTGGACTGAGGCTCTGTTCTCATACTAATGAGCTAATTTGTAAAGAGTGGATTTGAGCTGCTTATGCTTGACAGGTGATGTGATTTCAGCAGAGATCACAAGAGGTATACCGGTTATGACTGAACCCTGAATAATGAGCGGTGTGTAATGTAGTCTGTGTGACTTTAAAGTGATGTATATTAATTGTTTATGCAAACGTGTTACCTGTGTGCTGTGTTATTTATTACAGTGAAACATCCCCTTAGCAGAAGCTACGTGTAGGTGCCGAGAAAGAAAATAGCTTTTGAAATGAAGAAACCATCAATGTTGTACTCTACCTTTACAAATGAGAAGATTATTTGCTCTGATTATGAGGAATCACACATTTTAGTTTAAGATGAATCCAGCTCTGTAAATTCAGAGCTGTCATCTCATTCAAGTGGACGAGGCTTTTAGTTTGAGGGCGATAAACCACTGATGTTCACTGGCAGCACAAAACGTGGGTCGGCAATGTTGACACACAATCAAATTCAAATGTTTTAGCTTGGTGGTTCTGCCAGTGTGTCAGGAGAATGATTTCATTATTCGTGTTTGGACTTCAATTGTATATCATTATTGCAAGCCTCTTTAACATTTAACATTTAATCAGTAGAGGTATTAGCAATCGTATATATCAACAGTTGCTTTTTAAGTTAGAAATTCAAGCTAACATATCAAATAACTGGATGGCCTACCTGCCTGTCAGCCTTCCATCTGTGCACAAACTTATCTCGTGCCCTCATTGGTCATGTGCGCGTTCGTGTGTGTTGGAGGAGGGGCTCTGTAAGGAAGTGGCAGATTTTTTCCGGCTGTGTATTTTCAAATTCTAGCGCACTCGAGCGCTCCAAAATTACCTACCCCACCTTTAATTTGATTTCACCTTTCTTAAAACATTTACTTCTATTCGAACAATTGCATATATTGAATTTAATTCATTTTTAAATCATTAATTCATTTTTGATTAATTTGACACATTATAATTCCAAGTCGACATATCCACAATGTCATTTTGACGAGTCCTAAGCAATATCTAAAACGAAATTCTCACTTATCAAACTGTTAAATTGATATTCAGAACTCACTTTTGAAATGTTCTTTGAAGATATCTTGGTCGTTGTAATTTGTAACAATGTCAAATCTGCTTTACAGATATCGGCATTACATATTAAAACTAGTCGACATGACATTTGACACTTCCACTGGTAAAAACAGAATCGCTCCTTGAAAGCCAGGCTGATTAAATGTTAAAAGGGCACTGTGACTCTACAGTGAAATCAGGAATAGGTCAAACCTGTTCTCAGAATATTAATAACACAGCCGATGCAGGAGGCCGCACAGACTGCAATGACAGAGTGCTCGCCTGTTTGTGTGAAAACACCGCGCTGGGTAGTTAATGTGCCAATTTACCGCCCTCAAACTAGAAGCTTATGTGTCTTAGTGGAGAGCTTCACTCAGTGACAACAAATAACAGCACTTAGTGGTTCTTGCTTTGTTTGTCCTCTCCCTGCAGAACTGAGCAGATCAGGTTCTGGAAGGTGAAGGAAATTCCACAGTCAGCTACGTCGCTCTTAACCCAGTCCAGAGCAGCGAGGGAGCTCCATCAGATACTGGCTCCTTTAGGGGGGGGGGGGGGGGGGGGGGGGGGGGGGTCCCACCCGAGGGGGAAAAAGGGGGGGGGGGGGGGGGGGGGGGGATAAGTGCCGGCTATGCCAAGAGCTTGAAAAAGTGGGAGTTAGAGGGGCGTGGGTAACAATCTCCCAGGATGGGGTCTCACGTCACCACTTGCTGCACTATGGAGTGTTCAGGAGGGCAGGACTGGGTTCTGCAGCGCAGCCTCCTGAGCAGCCGCTGGAGCTTGTTAGAAAAGTTTTTGTTCATCTGTCGATACATGAGAGGCATCGCAAAGCTGCTGGAGAATGCCAGCAGCTTGGACACGCATCTCAGAAAGTTATATGTGGGTAAGTAATGTGTGTTGCTAATGTACCCCGGCGCTCCGGCCACAGTGTGTACCAGCAGGGTCATGTAGTACGGCGTCCACAGCACAAACTGCACACACACGGAGGCCAGCAGCAGTCTGTGGATGGAGGGGTCCAGGCGGGCCAAGTCCTGGTCCAGGGGAGTGGACTCCTTCCTGATGCGCAGGATGAGCACGAAGGCGTAAAAAACGGCCACGGCGGGAACCACGTAGCCGATGAACATCATGATGGCGTCCGCCGCCTCCTTGTTCTGCATTTTGGAGCACTCAACCATCTTGGTGGAGATGTGGTTGCACACGTAGAAGAGCAGCGAGGAGAAGCTGGTGAGCACGGCGCCGCCCCAGATGAAGCCGCACACGTGCTTGGTGTTGTATACGCTGGACATGTACGTGCGAGGCAGCGCCCGCTCGATGTAGTAGTCCAGACTGAGCAGCGTGGTGGAGTACATGATGACCAGGGAGGAGATGTTGAAGAGGATGAGCAGGGTGATGTACACCTCGTTGTTGTACTCCCACGCGTGCCAGCGGGTGAAGGAGGAGTTCAGCAGCTCCACGGGCGCCACCAGGTTGAGCACCAGGCCCGCGATAGCCATGTTGACGAAATAAACATCCGGCATGGTCATGGAGACCTTGTTGGAGAGGTTGACCACGATAAGCAGCACGTTGTAGCACAGCCCCAACGGGAAGCACACCAGGAGGTAGATGAGGGAGAACACGGACAGGAAGAGGCCGAAGTCCTGGCAGAGCCGGAAGTCCACGCTGGTGTCCGTCTCATTGTAAACCATGCAGAGCCACATCGCTCTGACTCTGGGCGCTTCGCTCAACAGATCCACTGCAGGCAGAGTGAGGGAGACACAAGTTAGTTACGGAACAGATACAAAACGTCAAAGTTGCTAATAATTGGCAGCTGCAACAATTCTTCTGGACAAGCTATAATTGCTGTCCATTCAACTTAAGAATGTTTTTATTCCAAAAGAGATAATAAAATCCTAATATTTTGATGATAAAAGTGCAAGAAATATTGCAAGACATCTTATCATATGCAAACATAGACGTACACATAGACATACAGGCCATTAAAGCCTATTTGAACTTTAGAAAAGGACACAGCCGATCTAGGTAATAGTGGTAAAGTTTTTTTTTATGCAAGGAAGTCGATTAATCCAACAGTTATTTTCTAGATGAACCGATTTGTGTAAATTGTAGGGCTGCTCGATTACGGCATAAATCATAATCTCGATTATTTGGGTCAATAATTGATATCACGATTATTAAAAACGATTATCCATTTACTTTGAAAACATCCATTTATTGAAAAAAAAAATTGAACAGTATGTTTTTAACAGTTGATTACCCTGAACTTTAAGTATAATTCAACTGAAAAACCAATAAATAATAATAATAATCGTTTTATTTCGATTATGTTGTTTTCATAATCGTTGCAAGCCAAAATCGTAATTGCGATTAAAATACGATTAATTGAGCAGCCCTAGTAAATTGTCAGAAAAACTATCCATCCTAAGTCGGAGGTGATGTTTATAAATGTCTTCTTTGTTAGTCCAAAATTCAAAGATGTTCACTTTAATAAAACATAAACCAGGAGAAAGCAGGAAATCGCCAATTTGAGATGACAGATATGCAAGAAAAATGTACTAAAACGTTTTTAAGATTATGAAAATAGTGGTAAATATATGGTAAACTATCAATAGAACTACCAGTACTTTCATATGGCATTTCATTGGAATTCAAAGAAAAGAACAGCATGCAGTTTCATTTCCGTGTGTGAGACCAATCAAATAAGTTCAGAACATTATACGCTGTATATTATCACTGTATTAAGACCCTGTGAGGAAAGGAAATTAAAGCAATACCACAATTATAAAACACCCAAAATCACATCGTAATTCACGTGAGCTTATGTGGACACACGTATTATGGATATGTTTTATGTGCGGCTCTGCGTGTGTGTTCCGTGTTTTGCTGGGCTGCAATAAAAAAATGTAACAAGTTTAAGCTGAGAGTTGAAAATCCCAGCGGACATTACTCACTTATTATATTACTGAAGTCAAGCTCTCTGTTGCTGGCAATTATAAGTATTAGTCCAAGTTTTGAGGAAGTCACAACAAAACAAACCACATTCACTTGTTTTTCCCCTCCATGAGCAAAATGGAATCGGTTTCTGGGAACAAACAAGGCCTTGACACACACAACAAACACGTCAGCCACGGCACAGCTATTGTACCCTGGGTAACACTGTTAATTTCACTTCACTGCATCTGACTGGCTGAATACAAACGCCTCACATTATGTCTCGTTTCGAAACCCACTCGTTCTCCTCTTTCAGAGCCACACCGGGGCCGAGCAAGTGTTTGACGCCTCGGCAAGCCTTTCCTGTCTCGCTCGACCGCTCTCTCCCTCTCTCTCTATCACTGTCACACGCATTGCTAGCTGCGCAGTGCTGCCCTTGTGCTTTTCACATGGTCAAGCAGCCAGGACAAAAAAAAAAACTTGCCTGGCACTTTATAGACTGCTCCAGAGGTGGGAAGTAACTAAGTACATTTACTCAAGCACTGTACTTAAGTATAACTTTTTAGATACTTGTAGTTTACTTGAGTATTTCCATGTAATGCTGCTTTGTACTTCTACTCCACTACAGTTCCGAGGTAAATCGTGTTCTTTTACTCCACTACATTTCTTTAGTTACTTTACATATTTGGATTAATGATGTGAAATATAAACAACACTTAAGACTGTAGCTACACCTGGAGTAGCATTCACAAGCTACCCTGCAGTATACAAAGAAGTGGGGGGGCACGTGGTGATGGGTAGATTTATAAAGAGTGAAATGTGAAGCAGGCTCTGGCGGAGGGTCGGCTAGGATCAAGGCGCGGGGTTGGAGTTCACGGTGAGGTCAGAGAAGATGACTGTGCGCACGTTGGGAGTGTTTGAGAGCGAGCTTGACAGGCCTGCAGGATTTGAAAAGGTTGTGTAGTGCTGCCTGCATAATTAACTCAGGTCACTTTAAGTGAATTATTCAAGCAGCTTCAGTGAAGGAAACGGGAGATCACAGGGCTATCGCAGGGCCGCAGTGATAAGTCATCTAAGTTGACAGTGTTTTATTTCCTCAGTGACAATTTAGCCGTTGGGTTTTCCACATGTTTGGCTTCAGTCCCGAAGCTGCTTTAAAAAGGGAAAAATAAAGAGCATAACACTTTTTTTAAACGTATCGTAACTCCCAAAGCCTCCCCCTTGAAAATTCTGCAGAACAAAGTGCAGGAAGGCAGTTTTGTTTTCTCGCAGGATGAGTAACGATGCCAGTAAAGGGGAAACATTCTTCTGTTCACTTACGTAACACCACTACTCAGGGGCTGTTTTGGCCTGAAGCCTCACACACAGACGCACACACACAAGGTCCCTCCTCTATACTACTCCAATTGGCTGTAATGGGACTATTATAGAGGCTGGGGCTCAGAGCTGGAAAGTGTAGAGTTACTCTTTACAAAACAACCTGTCCTCACTAAGACAGGAGCCCCGCTCAGATGTCTTGTAAACACGGCTCTCTAACGTAAGCAGCTAGGTGACTCATTTACTATAAACAGGCCTTGACACAAGAACATAATCAGCTATGGTGCTCTCCCATAGATGATGTGCTTCCCTCTAAATTGGAAGACGTTTGTTTATCTTTTACTGCTTTAACATCGTCTTATCACTTAAGGAGAAAATGACTTAAGAATAGCTGGTGATTATTAAAGAGACTAAAGGCATTGTGGTCGGTCGTCCCCATTCATTAGCACCTGCTGTGTACGGATGGTTTAGCCACCCTTTCATTAGCACATTGGCTCGACTACTTCTAAGAGCTTCATTACAGTCTGGGTAAAGACACTGTTAGCCTAGTGTTCAAAGACAAAGACAAAGCGATGAGGGAATATAGATGAATTCTAACGCTATGACATTTACATTTTGTAATTTACTGGTAAACTGAAACTGGAACAAACACTGGAAACTTTCAAACGTTCACTTACTCGAAGTGAAACAAATTTGACATTGTGTGCATGTTACAAGGATTCCACTTTTTAACCACTCAAGGAATAGACACAATGCAATAAGGTTGTGGCACCTTAAAAGAGAAGAACATGTTGGTATTAGTAAGCAATACCACAGCAATGTCTCCAATTCACTGCACAATAAGTCACATTTAGATATTATAGCCTCAACTAATCAATGTTTTTAATAATAGCTTTCATATTAAACTTGTGAATAACCACTGCTAGCGTTGCTGTGTCTGAATGAAATCACTCTGAGCAAACTCTGCGTTGGTGTTGTCATGTACTTTAGCTCTGCACAGTTTGCCAGCAGCCCATGATAATAAAATCTCTACTTTTCCACTCCACTGAGGGAAGCGAGGTGAAAGAAAAACGTCTCCTCCTACTCATATATAAGCTACAGTATGTCTGTTTGAATTCAGAGTGATCAGGTCCAATTTGAAGCTCATGCTAGTTTCTGCCACATACAGATGGAAGTGATGCAGAACAGAGTTGAGGTCAGAGATACGCTGTTCAAATAAACAGGAACAGGAGCTATATTCTGCTATTATTAAAACATGGTACTTCCTGATAAAGTTCTCTTTGAAGAATATGTATGCAGTCATTTAACAATGCATATTAGTTATTGAAGAATGCATGCAAGTATGCAACAATATGTTCAGGAGAAGGTGGCTTTTGCATATCCTAAAGTAAGAATAGCCTAAGCTCTAGTGAGAGTTCTGCTTGCACGACTTGGACTGCAGTTGTAGACTTGGTTAAGCCCCTTCTGAACTTTTTGCCTCAGTCCGTGTCAAAAGCGGTTAAGTTAAATATTCCCAGGGGAGTGGAGGGGGGGGGGGTGTTCCAGCGCGCTTCAGCCCCACCAAACATTATCTCGTAAGAGTGACGCCCACGTGCTTGACGTCTGAGCATTTTGAAGGCCAGATATCGCCGTCTGATGGGAGTTAGTGTGACATTCTGGGCCCACACCCCTCATATATCTTTACTGGAATTTACAGGCTCTTCTCAGAAAGTACTGAGTGATGTCACATGATTCGCTCCTTGCGTCTGTAGCAGTGTGCAGCGGAGCAGCAACCAAAATACTACAGATAGAAAATACATGACTCACATTTGCACATGCAGTGTCTGGGCAGTAATGTCAGAAGCAAAGTAAAACAGAATCACATTGATTCATGAAGTTTCTTAGCAATTTAATAAGTATAATGAGTATCTACCCACATAACTGCTAAACTACTTACAGTATGAGAGGCCATTAAGATGCCTATTATTCCAGTCCCTAAATCTTTCTGGTTCTAGTGCATTTCTAAACCTTTTGTTCTTGGAAAGCAGTCTATTAGCAGAGATTATTAATGAGCCATCTGACTTCAGGTGCATGCTTATTCTGCATAACATTTTGTAAATGAATATCACCAAGGGGTGATTAAAATACTTGACACTGACTCCATTAAAGTGGAAGGGTTTAATATAATCGTGACATTTCCCCCCAAATCATCATTGGTCCCTAAAGGCCAAGTAGCACGTACGGCGTACGCACTGTGCATGCGTGAGTGGCAATAACTCTCCTTACCAGCAGGCGGCGGTAGTGTGTATTCTTAATTCAAAAGAGACAACCGGAAGACAGACTGCGTGATATATACAAACAACAAATAGCGTGCGTTCCATTTTCACTCTCGTCCATCACAGACTGTTTCACATAACGACTTATAATCAAAAACATGTTTAGTGCGGTACTGGAAAATGAAAAATGTGTGTGCCTTCTTCACTTCCGTTTCGCTTCTCATGCACTGATTCGCTAAGCTGAACAGCCAATCAGAGTGATTTACTTTGCCGACGGCCTCCCGATTCAACACGGAAGATGTTGGCACGGCCGAAAAGACACAACGGTGCTGGACACACCAATCTGAGTAGGGCGACAGGACGCTCATCGACGGCCGAAATCAGCCTGGTGTGTCCGGGCCTTAAGGATTTGAGTCAGAGCGCTGGAATTTTGTTGCAGGAAAGATATCGTAAGATATGAATTCCTCAAAAAGAAAACAGACTTTTAAGCAAACTGATCAAACAGGTCACTTATCTACGGAGCCCCCTAGGGGACATGGAGAAGAAAAAAAAAATAATTTGAAAAGAAAAAAGTTCAAAAAAAGTTTTGCGAGATCTCGCAAAACCCCGTTGCAGTTTGTAGACGGTCCCTAAGCACTCCTCTCCCTCCTCAAGCTGCAGATTGTGACCAATTCTTGATGTTTAGCTCGGATGACGGCACGTATCGAACTGTTCTGATAAAAACGACTCTGTAGCTCATTGTCTACCTTGCTATCATTGTAAAGTCATGTTGTTTGTATTTTTACAACGTTATGTTCATGAGTTATTGATCCGCGAAATTCGAATCTGTCAATAACTCAGCTCAGAGGGACGTGCATGTCCCCTCGCTCGCTCTGAGTGTTCTCTTGAGGTGTCTTCACTTATGTGAAACCCTTTATATATACAGTCTATGTGCGATATCTCGCAAAAGTATTGCGAGATCTCGCAAAAGTATTGCGAGATCTCGCAAAGGGGTTTTGCGAGATCTCGCAAAACATTTTTTTTTTTTTAATAATTTTTTTTTTCTTCTCCATGTCCCCTAGGGGGCTCCGTACTTATCTACCTGTCCACTGTTTTGCTAATCCAAAATAAAAAAATCTTGACAGGTTTATCGCAGAAACGGTCCAAAATGTTGACGATTTAATTGACTCAAGAGGGAGTTGAACAATGTCAGAAATGTCTTTTGGCAGTAGTCATGCTTCATATGAACTTCCAGGGTAAGAAACTCTGGTCAAGCACAGGTCACAGCTTGTCAAGACAGCTTCCTCAGCGTCTTTTTGGCAACATGTTGAACTGTGACAGGCATCAACAAAGTCAGAGTTCAATGGTCAGCACAAAGCAGGCTTACCGCCATTAAGCCATGGCCCACACGACCCATGTCCCCTTCAGTCACATGGATGAAGTTGATGACAACAAGTGCAAAGCCTAAATCTCAAGAAGCATTTCATTTGGTGGGACCGTAAAGACTTATCTGATCTGAACTACTTTGTCAGAAAGGAGCGTTCACTTGTCTTCCTGGTTGCAGAGTCGAACATGATTAGAAAGTAAGGGTTCACAAATGATTAAATAATATCTTCTAAAGCTGATTAAAAAGTCTTGATATAATTTTTCAAAATAAAAGGTGTTAAGCTGGGTCAAAAAAACACTATCATTACATGGAATATATTCTATGATTTGTGAATACAAGAATCTATCATTTGTATAATTCTTCAAGAAGTATGATCCTATATTGTATGGATGTTCAAACGAATAAACATATCTAAAAACGTAGTAATTACTCATTGATGGCCTGGGATTTACGAACAAAGGCTGCCTTCATCTTTGAGTCTTCTAGTTATAAGCAGCACATATGGTTAATTAACTCTATGACATCTGATTATTTCTATTCCCAATGGCAGATGTCATGTTAACAAGAGTCATATAGGCTATTATTCAAGCAAAGACAAGTCTATCTTTAAAGCCACACTTTATATTGACAGTGAGGGAGTTTTAAACGTCAAGACCTCGGATTAAACTAATAACAACTTTTTTCCCAGCACTTTGAGAAAACTGAGGTGTTGTTTTCCAAATATAAACGCGTCGTTAAAACAGAGGAGCTACTACAGCCGAACAAGAAAAACAAACCAGCCTTTCTATCGTGGTGTCTATTTATTATTGCGCACATCATGTCTCTCCATCACACTTGACTGCACAGTTCAAAGCGTGCGGAGCTGTCACGGCTCTTACCATTATTCTACCATTTTCTGCGGCTATTGTTGGCACAGTCACTCAACATCGCATCTACTCATCCTCGATGGAGAAAACTCACTTTTCTACCACTGTAAGGTGAATATTCAAGGCACCCTGAATCTCATTAGTTTGCGAAATTATAAAAAAAGAGGAAAACTCACCAGAAACGTATATATTTGGCTCGGTGGCAAACCTACGGCGGCATTGGGTTTGGATGTAGCATTTCCACTGGCATTTCTCAGTCGTTTCATTTCACAAACGCGGTCCTAAAATACACACTTCAGCTTCCCACGCGCTCTTAAAGCCTAAAAAGAACCGTTTTACTGGCTTACGGTGGAGACTGAGTTTATCTATCAACTTTTCGGACGAGGCTTGCTCTGAAAAGGGGCCGTCCGTTGCAGACTTTACTACTGCAGAGTGCTGCTGAGCCTACACTAGTGTGTACACACGTGACCCTCCCCCACCGTCTCCTCTCTGCTCTACGGTCGCGAGGCCCCAATGGACGTTGTCTGCTCTGATTGGACGCTGGGCTGGGAGGTGGGGCGCGAGGGAGTTTGAGGGGAACGCACACACCTAACACACATACATTCAAACCTTCACGTTGATAAATATGTCACAATTTGTTAGAACAATTTAACTAATAGTAAGTATCTATCAGTGTCACTTCCTGAGTGATATGTTTGAATGGTGTGCTGCAATTGCAATTTGCATCTTGTTTGTTTAGTGTTACTACATGATGTGTTGTCCTTAACCTGAACCCAACCTTAAAACATTACCTAAAAGATTTCAACCACACAAAAAAAACATTTGAATATCAATTACTCACCTCGTGATACCTTCAATTATTGAAGAAAACTTGGCATTCCTCTACGGTCAAATCATCAAAAAATTAAGAAAGTCTTAATTGAATCAAGGTAAATAAGGCAACAGCAAAACAACACATCTGTTAGCAAACTCTTAAGCAACACATTCAGTATGATCCAAGTCTAATTTATTTCGAATTATATAGCACATCTTAGTACATGTACACAGTATGTTTGCTCAGTTCTTACTATTTGACAAAAACATTTAAACTTCCAAGATTTCCAAGATGTGCAAATCTATAAGAACAGGTGGATGGTAGGGCAACTTCTGAAAGTGCATAACAAAGAGATAATTGTGAACAGGAATTACTGTACAGTGAACAAATCCAGTTTCAATGTTCTTTTCAGAGTCAGAAAGAAATGTTGAACCTATACCCTTTAACCTAACCAGATATCTCTATCACCCTGAACAGGAGGTCATACTGAAAAACAGCAGCGCATTAAAACAACACAGGGACTATATTAGTGGGGTTGTGTTTTTTCAGGATCTGGCGAGATATGAACTCAATCTAGGAGGGACAGTAAAATGATTTCCAAAGTTGTTCAGTCATAAATGTGCCATTATTGCATTTGAATAAATGTCATTAATTAGAGGACAAATCCCTGCTTCAGACAAACAATCTTTTGATTTCCTAAAGCAGGGCTATTAAATTAGTTTGGAATGATCCAAAGCAAGGGGACGGGGAAAAGATGGCTTGAAATATGAGCAATCATAAGAGCTTCAGATACAGTAAATACTACAACAGCATAGTGGAGTGCATATATTGTGTTCAAACAACATAGCCCCAAGGCCTTTATAGATATAAATGGCAAGTTCAGAACTCCTACATGTGAAGCTAATTTAACCATCAACATCATTTCATTTGATTTAATTTAGGTGAAATTATCTTATCATTCACACAGAGATGCAATAAATGACAGGAGTTGTCACTAGTATGTGGGTTCGAAACCTGAGCCCGCCGAAGTTTTCAGGCAATGTCTTCCCCTCTATCTCTCAATGTAACACCCTCTCTGGAATAAAGGCACTCCAGCCCAAAGAAAATCTTAAAAAAACACAACATTATTCTCAAAGGGCCAGTAAATATCACCCCAGGGCCGCCAATTGAATAGCCCTGTCCTAAAGGTTGTCCTGCTTGTCCCATCCCTCAAAATGAAAGAAAATTAAACTCATGTCTGAATGCCAGAGGAATGGTGGCTTCTATTCTAATGAACATAACAAGAACATGTTTTGTAATGAAGCCGACTGTGTTTTTCGCCTTTGGGAATTAATACATTATGTTAGAAAGATGAAATGCCTGTGTGTTGCTCTGATGAATGGAGCAACAGAAGTTTGCTAAGAAGATTAAGGATTATCATACATTTGCCACAGTTTATAGTTCATAATCCTGACATAATAGCAAATTATTAAATGAAGTATCAAGCATTTGTGTCTCAACAACAGTTAATTTCACAATGGATTACTCTGGTATAGTCCATACAGATAATGAGAAAAGTTACTTAAAGGAGACATGTCATGCTTTTCCGGTTATTACCCGTCCCCTTGTGTGTTATGAAGGTTTTTATGCATGTAAACGGTGTGCAGAGTCAAAACCCTCAAAGTACACCCTGTAGCGGGTAAAACTCTAAAACAGAAAATACCTCCCAAAAACGGCTCGTTGGTGAAACGTCATTGTCCATTTTTTACTTCCTGGGTGCTGTGTCGTAGAAGCACCCAGTAGCCACGCCCAGAACTATGACGCGAAACGGTCATGCGATACCCGGAACCAAATGGGCCAATCCGTGGAGCCGTTACGTTACGTCCGCGGAGCCGTTACGTTAAGCCCCCGCTGATTGGTCCAAATTGACCAATCCACGGACTTCCTCACACACACACTCAGTGCAGGCAGCTCTACTGATTTCTCCTCCCTGGCTGCAGGCTGATAACAGACAGTTGAAATTCTCTCTGCAGACCCATTCTCACAGCGTTTATCAACCTATAAACCTTTTTCTTACTCAATATCAAGCCACACTTATTGTTTTTATTTCGGCTGTGACTTTGTGTGTGTTCAGGTTGAGTTTGGCTGTGTTTAGCTGTGTATCGCTAAACAAGGAAATCACACTTCCACGGAGCTCAGCGCGATTCACAACGTCCCGACCAATCAGAGCACACTGCGCTCACAGGGAGGGGGAGGGGAGCTGCAGCGAGCCGTTTAGTGGAGAAAGTGAATACTGCTGAATACACATACTTTACAGAGATGCTGTATGCGAAACCAATGTGAGTTTGGAAAATTGCACAGTATTTTTCTATTTTAGTATCCCTCAATAATGGAATTATGATCAGTGGAAATGGCCATGACACCTCTATTTTATTAACTCAATTGTTTTATTGTTGCAGTGCATACAGGCTGCAGTGTTTTGTGACCAAATACTCACATATACATGTTCTGTCTTTTGCTTTGCTGGTTACACATTCTCCATGCTGCATTTTGCAAAGCCAGTGACACATTGGATTTTAATCACCCAAATAATTTGCAACCATTTCAAGGTTTTATAGTGATAAACTATCATCAAAGCACAATATTAATGTCATGTTCAATTGTAATGTCACTAACTTATAAAACCTTATTTGATCCTGCTAAGCTCCACAGGTCTGTGATAACATGGCCCCTGCAGCGGTAACATCAGGTCTTAATCAGGGCTTCACTGTGTACAGATCCATCCCTCAATTTCCTGCTCAGCACCTGAGGGGAAAGAGGCATAGAGCAACAAAGCCCTAGAGTGAAACCCTGAAGGTCCACAGTGTGAAAAGAACCTGGAAGCAGATATTTCATTAAAATCTCAACTTCTCGGTGACCCTTCAGCTCTCCTTGCATGTAATGGATTAGTTCTAGGCCGGCAATAAAAATGAAAAACAGTAGTGAATGATTTTTGGAATGCACATGGCTTAGTGAGCGAACTGGAGTTTTATCGAGTGTGTAGGAGTGCTGAACATAAGTCTCTATCACAACTTTGACAGAACTGAAGCAGAGAAATTGGAATGAAATAATTGAGTTAGTGTAACCAGAGTTCTAATGGATTCAGTATAGCCTCTTCTTCAGTGATAGACGCTACTTAAAAATGCCCTATTTTGCTTTTTGGAGTTTCCCTTTCTTGTAGTGTGTTATATACTGTAGGTTGTTTCTCTCTAAGACTAAGGGGTGGGACATCTCTAAGTGGTTGAACAATCACAACCGAGCCAGCCAGCTAACCAATCAGAGCAGACTGGGTTCTGGTTTCAGAGAGAGGGTGAAAAGAGGTGCTGCAGCACAGGCAGTATGAGACAAATATATAACTTTCTGAACATTAAAGCATGGAAACATGTCACAGTAGAGGCATAAAATAAAAATATGAACCTGAAGGGCCCCTTTAAAGTTAGAGAATACATACAATTTGATTACTGACCCTTCGGTAAATACAAACTGTTCCCTGGTTGTTGCTATCATTGAATCTTATCAGCCTCGGAATAGCAGACAACTCTAAATGTTAACATGAGATGACATTCACTTTGTCACTTTATCTTCAAAAAGTGCAAATTCCAAGATGAAAATACTTTGTAATATCAGTTGGCAGTAACAGCAGATTAATACAGTGGAAACATTCAATCTTTCCTTTTGCATGTGCTATAGCAATCACTTTTGCAAGAGCTCTGCATCTCAGGAGTGAGTCTTAAATGTCAAGCGCTACACTTTCCACAGCTGCAGCGATGATAGAGCCAAATCAGAAGCAAGCATGGTTCAAGAGGAGTATTTTCCTTAGAGGAGCAGGGAGATATCCACCAATTCACTGAAGTATAGATGATGCTGAGGCTCTGGAGGATATGATATAAAAAAAACAATTATTACAATTACACCTTTCATCACATTATTACGCAAACAAAATGGATCAGTATGACCTTTGCATTTAGCTACGCTTATGATCTATGAGTCTGCAAATCTTTGACTGAGTAGAAGTAAAGTATATGAGATCCCTCTTGTTCCTGGCCAGCGAGCTTTAATCTGTCCTTTATCTCTGCTTCTTATCAAACAGTAGAAGAACACAGAGGTCTACGCACACATATTTCGATTTCTTCAATCAATTCAACTGTTGACTCTGTTAACTTGTCAGATAAGACATTTTAAGGCCATCATCAGCATTACTTTATTCCAATAAAAAACTCACAACTTTTTTTTCTTCATTGAATGACATGGGGTAGATATAGATATGATGTTTTCAACTGACAGAGGTTACTAGAATGTTTGCATTCCTTGATTTTAAATTAAGATGATTCAAAAATGGAATAGAAAACAAGTAAAAGCAAATTCTTCACCTGAGTCGCTTGAGTGCAAAGGTTGGATGTTAATGCAATGGCAAAGATCCCTCAATCTTCAGAGTTTCACAACATCGGATTTACCCTATTATACTAATGCAAAGCTTAAAGTTTCCTATAGCTTATGTGGCATGTATTGTAATACAAGCCAGGCAGGTGTTTTTTCTCCGAAAGCTATAATAAAGTTCACAATTCCTTAAAATTCCGTCCATGTAGATCAGGGGTGTCAAACTCAAGGCCCGGGGGCCAAATCCGGCCCGTGACTTCATTTTCTGTGGCCCCACAAGACCTTGCAAAGAATATTATGTTTATGATATGGTTACATGATGATTTACAGAAGCACGTTGCCCATAAACTACATGTCCCACAATGCATCTCAAATTAGACTTTTTTTCTCAGAATTTGACTTATTTTCTTAGAATGTGCCCTTTTCTCAGAATTTGAAATGTTTTCTTCTAAACATGGCTTTTTTCTTAGAATGTGACCTTTTCTCAGAATTGGACAATTTTTTCAAAATGTTACTTTCTTTCCAGAATTTGGCTTTTCTTTAAATCATTATGACATTCTCACTGAAGAGACTTGCAATTATTTGCCCCAGACTTCTGCTTTCAGACGTAGTTAATTATGAAGTTATTACCCTATCTGATAATAATCCAATGCAGAGGCAATAATGTAATATAATACATTAAATATATGTATTTTTATATAGTCTTAAAGTTACAACCGGCCCTTTGAGTGCAACCCTAATGCTGATGTGGCCCGCGATTAAATTGAGTTTGACACCCCTGATGTAGATAGTGGTTTTAATACCACCAAGCACCTTACTTATCTTAAATTACTAAGTATAACTCAATTAAATAATCCTAGTGTCTGTGGTACTGTTCATTAATACTTTCAGTGTTTGAAGATATTTTCTTAATGCGTTTTTTAAAAGGATATTTTATATTAACTTAGTGTGCCATCTGAAAACATACGTTTTTTTAATTTCTCTATCGCATGTTCAAATAAGGAATAAGTATATATTATTGCGCGGCAGTGCCTGTGATGTGCAATCATTTCAGCGGGGGAGAAAGTGAGTGTAAGTGTATAGGCCAGAGTGGACCTTGGGTTTGAGGACTAAGTCACAGTTTATCCCCAATCGAGCTCTGAAATCTGTTCCTATTCCTGGAAGCCTCAGCACTATTGCAAGGCTCTGGTCTGCATTTACTTTCCCTCAAAGACTTAAGGCTGGATGACGACATATGGCTTGTTTACAAATGAAAGTCTACACTTAGCCTCAGACAGCCCCGGATTCATGTGAGCTGTTTGCACAGTCGCTTAGGCAGCAGATGGTCAAAGACACGTAATGTGAGTCTAATGACAATGATTAAACCACAGTGTCTGCAGGCACACTGAAATCATTCAATATTTCAAATGATCATGACTCAAAGATAACTGCTCCAATAATAGAGATGTTACTGTACCAAAACAAGATGATGTCAGGAAGTAATGACCAATCACAACAGCAGACACAGACACAAAAGCAGAGCTTTGTGTGAATGTTTTTTTTAATGTGAAGAAAACACACATACACATGAGTGCAATGGATGGACACATGCCTTTAAGCCCAGAGGCCTGGGAGTGCACATTAAGCTCATTAAGTCTGTGGTGGATTATAGTGTGTTGCAAGCCAGGCACCAGCGTCCAGTGGCTGGGACGCTTCCTCATTTTCAGACAGCAGGAGGAAGTGGATACATGAGGGCTGATTAGGTTCTCACAAACATGTAGACATTTACAACTCACACACATATTCAATGGTGGATCCTGCATGCCTGATTGATGCAGAAGGGGAAAGACTCGTGCCTTTTATCAGAAATAACTAATCTAGTTAAACTGACATTTAAAACCCACATATAAACGATGGGAAAGCAAACTGAATTACAATGCATAACATGATTGCACACACCCAAACTTCTAAAAACAAACAAGTGCAATGCTACGTCAGATGTTCAGCAGGAGAGCAGAGCCTGGATACAGAAAGCTCCCATTATAATCAAAAACAAGTTCATAATATAAACAGCAGAATGAAGCCTGCAGCTTGTTTTTGTTTTTCCATCACGACTGATTCGGCACCACGCTGGGGTCTGTCATCCTGTCAGACTGCTTCCTGGAAAAAAGCCTTCCATGTAGCAAGATGTGTTGTCAGCACGACTGCTTGTGGAGTGCATGTGGCTGTATCATTCAATTTGATTATAACATAAATGTGAACATATTTGAAATGTTTGGATTGTAGGTGAATATAAATACATACAATTGTGTTGGAATAGCAGTGGAGCCTTGATTAATATGACACAATGTAGGCCTGGTTCCTACAGTGTCTGTGTGTGTTTCCCCTCAGCTCATTGATGACGAAATTTGAATATTCCCCATGTTTGCCTCTTCTTATTAAAGATGTATTGACCTTTAGCTTTTGCAAGCCAAAACATCTCACAAGCAATAGTGAGTTCTGCTTAATCCTGGCCCACAGCCCTCTTTTTTTCTTTATGCAAATGCTAGATGGCAGATAACACATCTGCTAAACTGGAGTTACTTCTTGTAGTCTAAAAAAGTAAGTCAGGGCAACAAAGGATTGTTTGGGAAACTTCCAAAATTCAACCACTATAATTAATAAGGTATGTGTTAAGTTGTCAGACAAAGACCATGCATGCCAGATCTGTTTGTGTGTAAATCAGTAGCAAGTAGACAGCCAAATGCAGAGGAAACGTAATATGCCCCCCCCCCCGTGGAGTGCCTCATGGTTCCCATTTGGGCTCCTTTCGGTTTACCTACTACTTCAGCAGTACTTACCCTTGGGCAGAAAAGTCATATTTTTAAAAGCCATATCTATAATCACGCTTTGCAGATGATATCCATTTATCCATTTAAAAAAGACTTTTCATTTAAATGGTAAAGTTGTTTTCTTATGAAGGTTTAATTTGTTCTGAAGTGGCTGTTTTTTTTAATTGGAACGTTTGGGTCACTTTCTTCAATAGATAGGTTAGGTCTTAAAATAATGCAGAGGTCGCTTTTTACTTAGCCTTAGTAAACTTGTGAAATTATATTTTTTGAGCTTATTCTACTGAATATGCTTTATGGGTAAACTGCATTTATGTAGTGATAAGTGACCCTTTAAACATGTTACCAAATGCATTGTGTGTTAATTTTTGTGAAGTCAAAATTATTTTACAATTTTGGGGAGGAGTTAATGGGGTTCTCTTTAAAGTAACATTTGAATAAACGTACTTTAACTATTTGCCTTGCTAACTCAATGTGCGGCTGTCCCACAAACAAAATGTGTCAGTGGGTGTTATTATTGCGTAAATCATGAGCGACCCTCACCCTGCACACATCAGCATGTAGATATTATCTCCTGCATTGCATAGGTGCTGAGAGGCCTGCATAGCGTTGTAACATTCCATGGAGTAAGTGAAGAGGACTGCTCATGTTTTGGTTATGGGCGTGTTTGTAAAAAGAGGATGCATGGTAACTGAGGTGGTGCTCGAGTGTAGGGAGAAAAAACATACAGACAGCTGTTTCCACCCGCTGCTCTGCTGTTAGCTTGTCCCCAGCGAAGGAATGAGCACTGACCTGAGGTCAACCTTGTAATGTATCCTTTTCAATAACATCCACTTCAGCTGTATGCTTAAACAGTAGTTTAATTGCACGTTACTTGGATTTTCTCTTTCTATCAAGGCACATTTATTTGTTTCTTTTTGTCACAAAATATGGGGTCTCAAATCAGGTCAGCCAGCATGAAGCTTTTAGTGTAAATATACACAAGATTAATGTTCCTTCTTTTTGAATATGTGATTAAATATGTGCTCTTTATGATCAGGAGGCTATTTAATCATTCATATTTGATAGTTTCTTGATAGTTAATGGATCACTGTTTTCCAGGAACTTCTAGACGCCCTCATCAGCAAGGTCAGCTATGCTTTATTATCATTTCTCGGAGAGCTACAGACATTGGTCATATATTCTTGAAGCAGTAGTTGTCATTGGTTAAACAAGTAAACACATCCATATCTTGTGATTAGAAATACAAATATTTTTTGTTTTAGGGGGAAATAAAATAACATGATTGATTGTGTGCAAGTACACAAGCACAATGACTTGTACATGTGGTTTAATCACATTAAACTATTCAGCTTTCCTTGAGCTGCTAGGACCGGGGCGACCATGCAAATCCTCTTGCACCTAATCTAGTTAAGAATGTATTGGATTTAAACAGTCCATTGTATAAGAGTCTGGTCGCTTTTAGTTGCTCTTTATTGTTTTTTTACAGTTGGATATTATCTTAGACACCTTTATTATTTGTGCATGTGTTCATGTATATTTTGGCACCAGTTGACTTATGCTGATTATTATAATTTAAACATTACATGAGAAAAAACACATATGTTTATGGTTCATATGTCCTCCTCCTTTCATGTTTCTTTCTCTCAGCAGGACAGAGAGGAGTGTTAGGGTAGCAAAGGGATCTGGGGAGGGCCCCCAGGACTTCCACCTCATGGGCCCCCTGCCCCATTCTGCTGCGGCCGTAAGCCAAGATTATTCCGCTGTTTGGTTCCACCAGATGCAGGAGCGCCACTGGATGGGCACTGTCTGGCCCTGATGAGCAGATCTAAGAGGGATTAGTGGGCTGTTGTGGTGGATCGGCAAGAACAGTGGGAGGCTGTCCACACACAGCTGTGTGTTTGTGTGTTTCATAATGATCTGGCCTCTGGCCTTTTTCTGGCTCTGGCTCCAGCACTGAACCACCTTTCCCTCCCACTGACCTCACAGTTCAGGGAGCTCTCCGTCTGCAGACAGCAGGAACTCCACACTTTCTGGAACGGCATGAAAGCTTTTAGAGAAACACGATTCTCCCTCAAGGATTCTGCTCAGATAGACACGCTGTATAACCGGAAAGTGTTTACTTTTTTTCCAACTCCTGCGATTGTTTGCGATCTCTACATGCTTTACAAGATTTCGATCATTTATCAAAACATTTTTTTTCAGGGCTAGAAAATAATATTATTTTGTATGAAAATTATTTCAAAGGTATTTTTGCAGGACAATGAGTCAGTGTAATTCTTGGCAATGAATACATAATCCTCTCATACAGAAAGAAATCCTTGTTTGGGCCTCAGAAGCAGCTCCTTGATGTGCTTGGCACCCTGCTGGCACAGACAATTGCTTCTGTGCAGGTGAAGCTGCCAAGTTGTGTGTATGTCCTTTCAGTAACTGTGGTCATATTTCAAGTCCCGATAGCAGCCACTGTTAGCTGGAGACAGTTTCTATTTACAGAAAACAATCCTCGTAGACAAAGAGTTCTGGAAAATGTCAGATGATAGATGTCTCATGGAAATAAATGTCTCAACAGTATAAGAAAATCCCAAGAGAAGTAGGAGACATATATAAATCACTCCGCAAGTGTTGGAAACCAACAATAAGAAAGATTACAATTTGTATTTCCATTGTCAAAAACAGTGCTCTCACATTCATGGAATGTGAAATGGAAATATTATGGGAGATGTTATCCTGCTTTTGGAAGACTCAACTTGACCTAATCAGGCCTATTCAGCTCTCTTTAAATGACCTAACAAGGTCACAACAAATAAGATAACTAATTAAGGTCTGGCCCTCAGGGGCTCTAATCAGAATATAACACAAAGCTTATCACCTCCTGCTCTTATTATGTTTGATTTCACTTGAATACTCCTTATCCTGAGACTCACTGATGACTTGTATCCTAGGCACGGTTAGGTTTGACTCTTTTCCTGTGTTTCGTTTTACTCTGCAGATACTACCCTCTCAGTTAAGGCAAGATTCTCAGCTGATTGGCATAGTGACACTGCGTACAACGGCTGTTATATCATCTTCAAGTGACACTCACTGAATCCTTTTATTGGCAACCAGCAGAGCAATGTCTGCACTTGGTCAATAATATGCTGTAGTGTTTTTGCAGGCCTGTCATTTTATAATTCTGGGTCAGGTGGATAAAAACATTGAGGTCTCTATTGAGGTTTAACCTGGCTATTTAAAAAACTAAAGGTTTGTGCAGGATGTTCCATATCTCACACGAGATGATTCTGTCTGACCAATCTGTAGCCTGCAATTTGTTTAACTCTACCTTTAAAGGTGGGCTATGTAAGTTTGAGAAACCGGCTCGAGATCGCTAGAATTTGAAAATACACGACTGGAGAAAATCTGCCACTTCCTTACAGAGCCCCTCCTCCAACACACACGAACGCGCACATGACCAATGAGGGCACGAGATAAGTTTGTGCACAGATGGAAGGCTGACAGGCAGGTAGGCCATCCAGTTACTTTAGCCGGGCCGGCTAAAATGATTGGTCGTACTTTTTACAGTACTACGGCTTCCACAGATGAAATTTTGTATGGATTTTTTGTCAAAGCACTTAAGATATTCATTGCTATCGGGATGTTAAGAGCATTCCATGGAATATAACAAAAAGTGTATCTCGAGCCGGTTTCTCAAACTTACATACCCAACCTTTAAAGGAGGGGTAGGTAAGTTTAAGAAACCGGCTCGAGATACACTTTTTGTTATATTCCATGGAATGCTCTTAATATCCAGGGAATCCCCTGTGTATCTCACGCAGCTCACTGATCCAGTAATGAGTGACCCGACAGTGAATAATAAATATATTTATAACTAGTTTAGCTTGTTCCAGAGGTAGATAAAATAGCGAAGTGTAGGTCTAACTCTTGTGTGTTTCGCTCCATTCACCGGTCCGGCGGGCGGAGCTGCAGGATTTCTGCTTCACACACACGTTGCATTCCGCTATTTTACTGTCTTTTTCGGACACCTTAAAATAATGCCACTGCATCCCCATTAAGTAATGGTTGATTAATAAATCCCATTTTATGTTTCATCATACTCTCAGAGTAGTCGTCCGGAAACTTGAAATGTTCGCTGCATACATGCGCCTGTGGATCTTTCGGTTCGGGCCGAGCACATTTCGCTAGCCACTGCCTCCGAACGTACTTCCTATGCTTACCCGTTGGCAATAGATGGAACCGAGCATTCCGTGGATTGTTCCTATCCGAATTGTGGCAATGTTTCGCGATACAATGAGGCATATTTAAATATAATTGTGAGAGTAACTACAGTAAACAACATGAACAAAGCACATACGTCAATTTGTCCTCGACACCAAACGCATAGTTTACGTCACGTCCGGTAAAATAAGTCATGTGACTCGTCAAATTGGCGCCGCCTACAGGGTTGATGTTATTTCCGTAATTAATCAGCTTAAAATCACTGATAACGTCATCGGATTCAAAAGAAAAAAAAAAGACTGGCAGAGACTGGTCTGTTTTATCGGATGATATATATTTTTTAAATGCGTGTCATGAGGATTCCCTCCCTTTAAGTAAAACAACTTCCATATCAACCTAAACCATTCTTCATCTTTTCCAAACTCTAAGTATTTTATTTCCTTAACACATTCTGCACTGCAGGCACGCTGATCACTTGTGTTCCTGGACAATCTTAAAGACATTGGATGAGGATCTATAACTTCTAGTGGAAAACCAAACAACAGCGAGTTGAGTAGAGTAGAGTCTTGCCATAAAATGCAATGGAAATAAGATAGGAGCACAGCAGCAACAGCAGTTAAAGCTGTTTGACCTTGCTTTTTGGTTGACCCAGGGTTTTGTTTTTGACGTGGTCGGTATTGTTTTCTCCACTGTTTTTTGCAAAACACTTTTCCTCAAAGATGTTCACAACAAATCGGAAAGTGGAGCGGTTAGGATAATTTGCTGTCCTTCCAAGCTTTTTTTCTAGACGGCCATAGTTCGCACACAACATCTCTAACAACTGTTTGGATTCAGTGTCCTTTTCCTCTCACTCCGTGTGAGTCTGTGTGTTTGATGTCGTGGTTTGGCTGTGCTCTTAAGCCTTCATTTCAGAGTGGTTACTTTGGGCCTCATTTTGACTCACTGGCTGTCTGCCTACACCCTTGTGGTCTTCCATCCACTACAGCAACTGCCTGTATGTGTGTATGTATGTGTACACTGTACAGTAGTTATTTTTTACACAAGCACTGTACATTCCACAATGAACCATCTCTGCTATACATGCCATGTTGTTCTATCTGCCAGATAGGCCTGTTTAGTCTGGAAATGGAGGTGAACCATAAAGAAGAACCCCCTGGCTGTCAGCCTGTGCAACAACCAACCTCCAGTCAGCTGATGTTTTTAAGCTCCAGTCATCATGCAGAAGCATATTGTACATTGCTGATAGCTCATAAGCCTATTAATGGAAGGACAAGACGATGAACTCCATCATCTTTAATCACAGTCAGAGCCGCACAGGACGCTGACTGCTCATATAAAAGCAGAGCTCGTCTCGTTAAAAGTGTTCTCCATTCACTTTGTCGGATCAAGTATCTTCTGCTGCACTTCCCCATAAGCCAGGAGCCTTCTTTGAATTTATTGTGCAACAGGAAGACCTCCATTTATCAGAAATTACGAGATGTTCTTTAGTAAAGAGTAATATGACAGAATTTTGCAGCCGTTTAAATAATTGAGGAAGATTTCAGCCTGTCCTCCTCCAAAAGACAACCAAATAGGTCGATTGTTCAGCAGCTTATTACGACCTATAGTCAAGTTTTAAAGTTTAGCACCTCTAGTGGTCGTGTAAGAAACAACAATTTGCGGCATATGGGCTGATTCTCCCATTGATTGCAAACGCTCCGGAGGGTCGTATATTCACAAATAACCCTCTCTGGAAAATCCTAAATTGTAGACTAGTTTGGCCATTAAAATGCTTTTTGATTTGATTTCTAGCGAGAAGTGTATATTGTACTTTTAGAATCCAGGTCCAGTATTGACGGCTGCATCCATGTAAAGTTGGCGTCAACCCTCACGGGGTGAAAACAGTATTTGTGGTCTCGAAGTTTTCATAATCAAACCTGAAGTATTCCCCTCACTGTCAAATAGAGAGCCGAAGTCCCTCCCTTTCCGGTGGACCTCCATGAGACCTTATTTCGGAAAAATCAATGGCGAGAGAAAAATTATCTTTCGATCCCGTTTGAATTGTGCCACAAATTACACATTATGATGTTTGTCAATTTAAAAGCAAATTTTGCAAGTTAAGATTTGTTTTTGTTGCTGTAAAACTGTGAAGTAATAACGCGTTTCAGTAATTTCACTACAGTTACTAACATTGCCTGACACGCGTTACTTCGTTACTTTTATATAATCAGTAATCACACTACAGTTAGCCTACTAACATACAGAATTACTAGATTCTCCCTTTGACAGACAAGAGGGATTTCCGCCGCAGGTTTATATTTACGTAACATTTGCGCGACTTGCGCATCCACATGCAGTGCATAAACATGGCTGAGTCAACAGTAAAGATACAGAACAGAACAGATAACTTTCGAGGGGTGGAGGTCTGCCCATTATTTTGAGTTTGTCCGAAGAAAGGACAGGAATGTGACAGTGAGGTGCAAACTGTGTCCAGGCCAGAAGCTTTTATCCACTGCTGCAAAGTGCAAACACAACGTCAAACCTTAACAAGCACCTGCCAAGACAACATGCTAACGTGAAGCTAATAGCTAAGGAGGACCTCCGAATCCAAAGTGAGGATGTAGAGTAAAGTAATGAGTAACACTGTAGGTGCCCCGCATTTGCGCTTCAGATGAGGCTCCCTCCGCAAAATGAAGCACCCTCCGCAGTCTGCGTGATCTGCCTGTAGGGAGTAAAGTAACGAGTAAAGTAACGAGTAAAGTAACGAGTAAAGTACACACTTTATGTAGAGAGTAACGAAGTAAAGTAATATATTACTTTTTTTTAAAGTAATAAGTAATATGTAATATATTAGTTTTTTTGAGTAACGACTAACGACTCAATCTCTCAACTCTGATCAACACAATGAAACACGTCCAGAAGAATGTCATGCAAAGCTGCCTGCCTTCCTTCGATTCTCCCTGAACTGCCTGATCTTTTTAATGTTCAATGTTAACCATTTGTGCAGATAGCATGAAGTAGAAAAGATCGCCGATGCTAATGTAGCGTTAGCGTTAGCATGTCTGCCCCCGGGGGAGGGGGCATCCGGGCTTAAATGGTGTATTATAGAATGATCACACCGGTGTGACAGTCTACTCTTGAAAGGGTTCACGAACTATGACTACTACTCTTACTGTTTAACATTTTGGGTTACTTAATGTTACTTCATGTTAAGGCTAATACAAATGACAAGGCTATGGCTGTAATGCTAACTAACGTGCTAGCTACTAGCTAGGTAGCTAACTTGATCCAGCCACTCCTGGTCCTTTCATCAGGCGGGAAGCGAAAGAACGAGCAATACCGATTGCTGGTATGATTACAACCTGGTACTAAGCACACAGGCATCTTGTTAAAGTTATCTTAGCTATCTCTTATATTTAGTGGAGGAAAACAATTATGACATCACTTACGCGACTCTGGGATTTGTAGTCTTTCTAGTTGAGTACTTTTCATAGTCTTATATTTCAACAGTTTTACGACAAACTGTGACTTTTTTGACATGGAAATTATTTTTTAAGATTGACAAACATCATAGCCTATGTGTAATTCATGGCACAATTCAAACGGGATCGAAAGATACATTTTCTCTCGCCATTGACTTCAATACATATTTTTTCCGAAATAAGGTCCCATGAGTTCCACCGGAAAGGGAGGGACTTCACCTCTATGATTTTACAGTGATATCTGCAGTACTCATCCACTAAAAAACATCAGTTTATCCTTGTTAATTACACAACATTGATTGGTTTAAATTGTGTACAATGCTTTTGTGTTTTTAACCTTCGATTCGGAGAAACAAATTGTTTTTTCGGAGTTTAGGATGGCCGAAGACACTACACTACCCATAATCCTAAACTATCGTTTGGGACTACAACATCCGCTTTGCTTGACAAACCCCGTGATTAGTCCTCAAGCTCTGTGATTGGATGTTGGAGTGGCAGTGCGCCAAGGTTACGCCCAGCTTCAAACAGCACTTTGAAATGGAATGAAACTCCTAAACATAATGGGCGTGTCAGTCTTACATTTAGGACTCCTAATTTTTTTCACTAAGAGCAATTCACAAAGTATTTTAGGCTTAAAAGTAGCACCTAAGTTTAGGAGAGCTTAAAAGTCCTCGAGAGGACTCCTAACTCAGTAAGACCTATTCACAACAACTCAGAAGAGGAAGAGCTGTGTGATGTGATGCTGCAGCTGGACTTTCATCTTGATTTCTCCTGTGGGGAAGATATATATATCATTTGTAACACATTTTTGGGAAGCGGGTTGAACAGTTGCACATTGTAATTATTCTGTAAATATTAAACAGAAAGGTTTTTCATGTAGCCTATTGCAATTATTGCATGCATACCCCTCAATCTCCTTTTTCATTTACAACGTTTCATATCACTGTAGCCTTTGTTAATTGTAAATGTAAATCATGCAAATGCATTTCCCAAATGAATGCAAGCAATGTGCCAGTCTGTCTTCACTTTCATTCATCATGATAGGGGGACTTGAACGGCGGTATGGGCTGTTATTGAAAGTGTTTCAGTGCTGGAAATATGCTCATTGGATAATAGTTTGCAGGGTGCTTTTAATTGCCTCTTTGATTTAATGCAATTTACGTATTTTTATTGTTTGCTCTCTCTCTTTAACGTGCATATACAACGTCATTATCGTGGTCTGCACAAACTTGTCATCATGCGTGTATTCTGCTAACTGCACTGTCCATAACTATTTGATAGGAATACATTTCTAGCCGACGCTATTTCCTTGTTTTTCTGTGATTTAGTGGGCTCGTTTGTGGGATGTTGCGGACGAGTTTCACCGAGACCGCCTGCTCTGAACAACCAATCACCGTACTGACCGCTTCGAAACTCATGCACGAGAATCGACGTCATCCATAGCAACGGCGCGTCACTCTTAGTTCACTCTTAGTGATTTATCCTTAGTATGAGTAGGTCTCAGCGGCTTTGTGAATAACTTTTAAGAAAAAACTCCTACGTAAAATGTTTTAGCGCGAGTTAGGAGCACTCCTAGCGGTAAGATAAAATGCTTTGTGAATACGGCCCCAGGTTTCATAGAGCCAAACATTTCAAGTGCTACTCAACTGGCTATAGATAAGCCAGTCCTTTATTAGTATGTAAGTGCTTTGTTAGCAGTTCTTTGTTAGTAATTCTATCGCTCGAAGTGGAGTTGAAAGAGATGAGTTTTCAGTCTGCGCCGGAAGATGTGTAAACTATCTGCTGTCCTGATTTCAAAGGGGAGCTCATTCCACCATTTTGGAGCCAGGATAGCAAACCCACGTGTTTTTGCTGATGGGAACTTGGGTCCTCCTCGCAGCGAGGATGCAGCGAGCCATTTGGCCGATGCAGAGCGGAGTGCATGCGCTGGGGTGTACAGTTTAACCATGTCCTGGATGTAGGAAGGGCCAGATCCATTCACAGCATGGTATGCAAGTACCATTGATCATCTTAAGATAAGATATACTTTATTGATTCCAAGTTGGGAAATGTTTTTGTTACAGCAGCATGTACAACATGCAATTTATTGTTACTTTGTAATTCTACTCCACTACAATTCAGAGGTTAACCCGGTATATTTATTCCACTACATTTATTTTAGTTACTTTGCAGATTCTGATTAATGATGTGAAATATAAACCACCCTTAAAGCAGACTTTAGTTACACCTGAGTAAAATTCAGGGAAGGTGATTGTCAAGTGACAAAATAAACTATGCAATATATTAGGCCCCGGCCACACGAGGACGATAACGGCTAAACGCATAGGATTAACGCAAACGCAATCGCAAAAAAGCTTCCGTCCACACGCAATCGACACCGGAAAGTTTCTGTCCACACAGAGACAGCTCCATTTAGCTCCAACCGCTGGAGAAGCTGCAGTACATATGCAGGAGCCTGTACGTGGCGCTGTAACTTCCTCCACAAAAGCAGTGAAGAAGCATGGTTGTCATGGTTGCCCTTCTGTTTATTCTCCGTGGTGGGGGACGAGGTCAACGTGTATTAAAGTTTAAATCTTCCGGACAAAATTATAAAAAGTGCTGGTCAAAGGTCTTCTTTGTTATTTATTGAGCTTTAAAACAAATGAATAACGACTCTATATAATAACAAAATACACGGAGCCTCTCTTTTTCCTCCCTCTCTTCGGACAGCGTCAGTGTCTGTCTCATGCAGCAGCTGATCCAGTAATGAGTGACCCGGCCGACAGTAAAAATAAACATATTTATAACTAGTTTAGGTAGTTTGAGAGGTAATTAAAATAGCTAAGGGCGATGATCTGAAGTGTGTGTTTTACTCTGTTCACCGCTGCATCACAGCGGGAGGAGCTGCAGGCGAGCAGAGCTGCGTGTCTCCGTCCTGTCAGATTAGACTTCACTCGCGTTTATGTCCATATCGAGAGAAAGATAAATAATCTGAATTCAGTGTGCAGTTTACTTTGACACGGGGGTGAGCAGCAGAGGTGGGGAGAGGCGGGGCTATTGCGTCATCATTATCAGAACATGATCGTATAGGGCGTACTCACGGAGCCGTTGGACCCCCCAGAGCGCTGCGTATGCCTTTCTATCCACCTTGGGACCCGTTATCGTTTCCGAAGTCGTTTACTGTCATATTCGGTCGTCCTCGTGTGGCCCAACGGTCTATATGGCACTAAACAGTAACGCAAACTACCGTTATCGTCCTCGTGTGGCCGGGGCCTTAGACGTTAAGTATTTTGTCAGGCTTAATATTTATATGTAGATACCCCCATAATGTTTTGCTTATTCAAAAGAAGACCTTAACTTAAAGTATTCTTTAATGTTTAAATAAAGCCTTATTAGTTGGTCTGTTTTGCACATCCTCCTGTTAATATCTTTGGACGTCCTGCACTAAACTGTTTTATTGTAGAGATCACTACAGTATCTTCTTGATATTTTCTATTCTATATTTCTATCATTGACCTTCTACTTTCCCCCTATTTTGTTTGATTTTTTCATCAAATATAACATATTCAACACGAAAATTCAATAATGTGCTTTAAGCACAGACGGGGTTAAAAAACTGTCAAGTTTACAGTGTTAACACAATAAATTATACTATAATTTCTAGTTTAGTTTATGACAGATTTATTTTGTTGTCCACATATATTGTTTTGATATTTGTAACACCAAACCGACAGAAAAGATGGTCTTAACATGACCCAGTGGTCTAGTTAATAACACATAATAATATCAAACATAATATTACTATTAACTTTATTGTGAAATTAAAACAGAACGGTAAAGAAAAATACAGTTTCAGTCTCTCGATTTGAAGCTTATGCATTGTACCATGAACCTGAACCTGTATAGACCTGTAACAGTCAACTGGTGAGGAGTTGGAAAGGTAGTTTCTGAAGATGTTACAAATAACACACAGCATACAATGCCATGATAACTTTGTATTATTAGTGTAGGACACTTATGTATGTATAACATCTGAAGATGTGGTTTTATTCATATTTTCACATAATTTTACAGGATATTGCTATATTATTTCACATATTGTAGTTCTACACATTAATATCTGATTTGTAAAACATCATAGACAGAAAGGTATATCCGTCATTTAATGGTAAGCTATTGGAAATTCCTATTCCATAGATGTGTCTCCCATCACCCAAAACCCCTGACTATTCTCTCAACTCAGTATTCACATTCTTTAATTCAAAGAAAATCAGTAATATCTTTAAAAACTATAAGTCCTTTTCTATCAGCTGTGCACCGTTATGGTGTAAACATAACCTCCAATCTACCAATTGGATCAAATATAAAAGTCAGCCGAATTACTATTGATACTGTAAGGAGACGTATTGTGTGAGAAATTGAAGATGTTGTTTAATTGCTGATATATTTATGATCCACGTCACGTATTCAGTTTCGGCGGCATTTCTTCCAGTTTATCCAAAGGTCTTTTAATCAAGGCTCTATAATACGATACGATATACTTTATTGTCCCCGTAAGGACATTTGTTCTGGACTCCATCCTGCAGTTCTGCATACATGTACATATACAAACATAGTGGACATTAAGAGACATACACATATCATGAGTCATACACCGTTTGAACAAACACAATACACAGACGCACATACTCACAATGGCGACCTATTGCACTACCCTCATGGCCAACATTTAAAAAGTACATTTCATTACATTTGACTATATTTCATTTCATTTTAATGTTAAGAAGCTTAATCGACTATAAATAGAGAACTACGGCAGATGTGTAATACACAGTGTTGACTTGTTGACTAGAAAGCAATTTTGTGAAACCCCATATCCTAACAATTTCACCATTAGACACAGATTTGGTAGGAATAATGTTGTGTTTATTGGCAATGCAGGCTTTTAACTTTTTTTTGCAAAGTCACATCTTTTACAGCGACACGCCAATGAATAAAGGAAACAAACAATAGTGTCTTTCTTTTGTGCATGTGTGACGCCTGAAGGAAGTTCAGGCCTATTGCCTCTGAAAACATTTTTAGAATAACAGAGACAGACAGGAACTGTGCGGGACCCAACGGGAAGAGAGAAAGGAAGTGACAGGAACTCTTTGAATCGAGAACAAAGAGCCCATGGACCTCAGCGTTTATGACTCTCGATCTGTGCATGGAGTTGGTCTCTGCTGCATGGCTGTTTGAGCTTTTCTCTCTGTGAATCAGGCCAGGCTCTCTGAGCGTGGAGAATTGAATTGGTATGGATGTTTGTACAAGGGAACAGAAGACAGCAGGGGAGGAAATGCTAATGATCTTTATGGGCAATAAACAGAACACATATCTTCAGGTTGATAGATGCACATGACCTTTAGGGTGATTTAGTAGTTTCTGGGGAAGTCTGACGTCAAAAGGTCTCCCTGAGTTCCAGTGAAGCAGAGAGATGGGAACAAGTTTAGAAGCAATCTATTTTTTATCTCCTCTTTAGGAAATCAGAATGTTTCTGCTTTACCTCACTTTAAAAACTCATCTGTGACACATCCAGCTCTATGTGGTTATTTTTGTAACATTATCGACCTTTGATGTCATTGACCTGTGATTATGTATGTGCGTTTAAACTTCTTAAGCTGTCTGTGTGGTACTTTGTGATCAAAGCAGAGAATCTAAGCCAATGGACAGTTGGCGGCAGCCTTCACGGTGGATATATACACCTCCCTCTGCAGCTCTTAATGGAGCAGAACACCCCCACCTTCTTCGTTTTTCTCCTTCACCTCCCACGAGCCTCTTCTGCACTGCCAGGCCTGGTGAAATGGTTTTGGGGCCCCTTCATCAGATAACACTGCGACTGATAACGCTTGTCTCCTGCCGAGACGCCTCTGAGTGGGCCCCTCCTTTATGGTAATAGCCAACAAACATTCATATACAAACAATATAAAAATAGCTTAAAGCATAGGAAAACAATTTAAATATGAATAGACTTAAAGGGTTATTTCAGCATTTAAAAAAAGCATGGTTATTGACTTTATAAAGTGGGCAGAGGTGGCAAAATAACACACATCCTTCACCCAAGTAGAAGTACAGATACTCGTGTTTAAAAATAGTCTGATAAAAGTCGAAGTATTGACTAAACTTTTGGTAACACTTTATTTTGATAGTCCATAGTTAACACTCTATAAGTCATCAGTTGACATTCAACAACACTGTTTCAACAGACAAGTAACATGCATTCAACTAACTGCCAGTAGAATATACATTAACCATTAGTTGATGATCAACAGATAAGCAACTAAAGTTTAGTTGACTATTACATCAGTAGAATATACATTAACCATTAGTTGATGATCAACAGATAAGCAACTAAAGTTTAGTTGACTATTACATTAACCATTAATTGATGATCAACAGATAAGCAACTAAACTTTAGTTGACTATTACATTAATAATAATAATAATAATAACTTGAATTTATATAGCGCCTTTCGTATTAAGCATTAGTTAATGATCATATGTGTCTCAACTGTTTTTCACTTTAATTGGATAGTCCTAACACATGCCTACAAACGCTTAGTGGAGAACCTACTAAAAGTATACTAATAGTCAACTCTAGATTCAACCCGATCTCACCAGAATGCGTACAAATGACACGACTTTACACGTCGTGCAATAGATACGCAGAACTCCGTTTTTGCGTGCATATATACGCTGATATTGCACCTCAAACATTAAAACAAAGAGCTCTGTGGCTTCAGGCTTGATCGCCGTTCCAATGACAGTTTTAATGTTTGCGGTGGAATAAACGACACAGCAGCTTATTGGGTTATGGTTAGGGTTCGGGTTAAATAAATGGCAAAGATATGTAGAAAATAAACGCATTTAACAGTTTATTCTTGTCGGTTTGAACGGTGCTGTTGAATGTCAACTGACACATGTCAACTGATGCACTGTTGACATGCTACTAAATGTCAACTGATGACTTATAGAGTGTTAACTATGGACTATCAAAATAAAGTGTTACCAAACTTTTTTACTCAAGTAAAAGTAAAGAAGTTTGGGCTTTGACATGTACTTTATTAAAAAAAGTTTAGCCATAACTACCAACTGTAACTGTCAAGCTGGTAAATGGACCTCACTTTATATTACTATAACATTAAAGAAATTTCAAATTGTATATTGTATACTGTCATTGTCATATATACATATATTGTGTTTTCTGTATGAAATTAGGTTGAATTATGCGTGCAATGACCCTAAATAATAATGATCCCACAACCAAATGCAGATTAAAACTAAAGTAACAAGTTTATTTTTTGAAAATGTAAGAATTATAAAGTGCAGGTATTTGTGTTAAAATTGTAAGGAGTAAAAGTAAAAAGTTGTCAAAAAAATGAATAGTAGAGTAAAGTACTGATGACAGAAATATCTTGTAACAACGTTTTTGTACACTACTTGCCACAACTAGACACAAAAAGGGCAGGGATAGAGGCTCTCAAATAACTTAGTTGTGTTTTGAAAGAGTGAGATACGTTTTTTTGCTTGTAATTTATCTTACATTTTTCGCTGTTCAATTATAGTTGCATTTGCCTGATGACTATTTGAATGCTATCTGTACTGGGGAATATGTGAACCCATTATACATATAGTTCCATCCTTTTTGTTTTTAATATAATCTGTTTATAAAATATTGTATACAGGTTTGATATCTGGTAGAAAGAGAATATTGTCTGTTAAGTTTGGAAAAAAAGTCAGAATGTAAAAGTCAGACTTCTGAATTGAATCTCAAAATTCTTACTCTTTTCTCAAAGTTTAGACTTTAATCTCAGAATTCTGACTTTTTTTCGCAAACAAAGAAGAAACATACATACTCATCATCGATATTCTCCTCTTACTCTGGGTAAGAAATAAATGAAGTGTAATTCCTAAAATATACGTTGATTTAATTAATATAAATATAATAAACGTATTTATCACTGGATGGTAACAATTGATATGTGTACACTTCCAGTTGTCTGAAAACTTTATTTTTCGTAAATGCTCAAAACAAATTCACCCTTTAACTTAATACTGACTTACAGATTTTCCATAAATGTGTTTTTAGTGTTGGAGAATATATAATATGTAAATTCCAGGCCGGAAAGTGAATTTCAACCGCTGCAATAAAAATGTTTCTGTCACCTGCTGCTGTCAGTTTCTGATAGTTGCCTCTTTTCTTTTAGTCGCCCATTGTAGATATCAGCAACAACTTTGTACTACATGAAGTCCACATGTGTTCTAATCAAAATGCTCTGTACACCTTCTTGTTGTGGTTATGGCTTATGTTGTAGCTCCACCACCAGATCAGTCTAAAACCACAATTTCTAAGAGATTTATCTTTCTCCACCCTTGTGGTGTACCAAATGGCAACCAGCGGGGGATCTAACTTCAACCAGCCATTTGTAGAAAACACAGCCGCAGAATAGCACCACATGTTCACAGTCACATAAGGTACATGTCGGCTAGAACGTGTTTATACTGCAACAGCTCAAGTCATTATTTCTAGATGGGCAAAATATACTGTATAATATAAAATGCATCAAAGAGACCTCAACTGTATTAGCAGATGTATGCTAACACGGCCTGAAATTACATATTTATGTCACCTCTTTCCCCCTCATCAACCGCTGCCAGCACTGGGAAGCATAAAACCTGTCAGATAAAAACACACTCATATGTATCACACTGAAACAAAGCCATGGAGAATACTTGTTTCTAATTGGTTGGCAGGTGTCCAATAAGTACTTTTGCATGTATGAGAAGTGGACGTTCTTTAAGGCAGAGTTGTTTTTCTTGGTATCTTGCAATGGAATAAACTCACACTAAAAAAAAACTAATATTTTCAACAAAGTTCTTTGCCACTATCTTGTCTAATATTTCCCTATATCAAAACACAAAAGTATATTATCGGTCATATGTTTGCCAAGTATGCAGGCCAAGCAAAACTCTTAGACAGCAAAAAACACCTGCTAGTGTGTGAGGAGGGAGATGCTTGTAGTTATGAATTAACTCCCTTGAACTCCCTTTCAAATAACATCAGGCTTTCTCCAAAGAAAGAAAAGAGGGCTGCAATTTTATATAACCAGCTTCAAACGCTAATAATCCACATTCCTGCACTAATGTTCTTCTAAAGTTCAAAGAGCAACATTTCTCCCTCTGGGGTTATGCTATGTCTTACTGCAGAGCTTAGAGAATATGAAACTACATGCACATGAAGTCCATTGATCTCGCTCTGATTCAAATTAAACGGTTGACTGGCCATCTGAAATCTGTCAGTATAGTGGGAAGCTGAAGGGCTGTTAGTACACAAACACGACTAAAATTAAAACATCTGTTGTGTGTGTGATGTCTCTGGTTGTAGCAGCAACTCCAGTATGTGACAGAGAACAATGGGGTGTACTGTTATGCAGATTTTTTGGCAATTAAGAATGTTTTTCTCAACTTATTATTTTTCAACTGCTCTATGAAGAAACAAAAGGGATGAATAGATATATGAAAATGAACAATAACATTCATAGTGTATTCATTAGAGACTAGGTGGGTTTCGGCCTAAATGGTTCCAAAAAGATTCATCATTAGTTCCTTTGCAAAGTACACAACGTTCCTATTCACATGAGGATAAAAAAGGAGGGAAAATCAGCCTCTCTGGCATAGTGAGATGTGATATTAAATCATCATCTTGGCCGCAGGGATAATCTTTTGTCACCACGCCTCCAGCCACAATGATGGCGGTCTGGATGAAGTAGAGAAAAGGGCACTGGCGCTGTGGGCTTTGGTCATTACTCAAATCTGTCACTTTTCTTTTTTATTGTGCAGTACCAAACTGTTACTCTAAAACAAAGCTTGTGCCAATAAGCAAACAATCCTGAATGGCTCAATGAACAGTGAAACGCTGTTGTTTTGGTGCATTTCTTTAACTGCAGCAGTATCATTTATTGGACTGTCCACTCCAAGTAGGGAATGAGTCCTTACCCCAAGTGAAGGAGTTCAAGTATCTCGGGGTCTTGTTCTCGAGTGGGGGAACAATGGAGCGTGAGATGGGCCGGAGAATCGGAGCAGCGGGAGCGGTACTGCAGTCGCTTTACCGCACCGTTGTGACGAAAAGAGAGCTGAGCCAGAAGGCAAAGCTCTCTGTCTACCGGGCCATTTTCGTTCCTACCCTCACCTATGGTCATGAGGGATGGGTCATGACCGAACGAACGAGATCGCGGATACAAGCGGCCGAGATGGGTTTTCTCCGCAGGGTGGCTGGCGTCTCCCTTAGGGATAAGGTGAGAAGTTCAGTCATCCGGGAGGGACTCGGAGTTGAACCGCTCCTCCTTCGCGTCGAAAGGAGCCAGTTGAGGTGGTTCGGGCACCTAGTTAGGATGCCACCTGGGCGCCTCCCTAGGGAGGTGTTCCAGGCACGTCCAGCTGGGAAGAGACCAAGGGGTAGACCTAGGACCAGGTGGAGGGATTATATCTCTTCGCTGGCCTGGGAGCGCCTTGGGATCCCCCAGTCAGAGCTGGTTGATGTGGCCAGGGAAAGGAAAGTTTGGGGCTCTCTGCTGGAACTGCTACCTCCGCGACCCGACCACGGATAAGCGGGAGAAGATGGATGGATGGAGTATCATTTAAGTTAGTTTGATATTCCACCAGATAACACAGGCAACCGGATACATCTTGAGGGAATCATGAACCTTATCACTTATAAGCCCACGAGAATTCTGAATTGTTTTATGTTTGTTCGTTTCAATGGGTCACATGCGATATTGAGTCCTAATTTAGGCACTGGATTCTCCGAAAGAGGCAGGCAGGACCTGAGGACGAGGCTGAACCTCACACCCTCTACACACTGGAAGATCATTAGGTTCAGCTTAAAGTACATACATGTATCACCAGACAGTTGTCCTCAAAATGCTAACAAAATGTAGCAATGGGGTTAGCTTTGGCCTAGTTCAAATCAGGCTGTATGCTTTATCATGACACATTATGGTGGAAGCCTAGCTCCTGTCTAGCTGAAGTACTGCAGGGAGGATGTTATTGAAATTAACATCCTCTGTTAACTCTGAAATTAGCATTGGTGGTTATCTCGAAAAAAGAACAAACACATTAGGACTAATCAATTATTATTTGTGGTAAACTACATTTTATGAAACGTTCTTGTTCAGCAAGATAATCTTCACTAATGAACACTACTTTTATGATTTTTGATGCATACAGTACAAAGGAGTACAAATCTAACGTTAGGCTAAAACGACTACAGCACAATTGCATTCAGCACCACCATTGCTAGCTAAAAACGAACTAGTGTTTAGCACAATGATCTTACATTAGTCTAATTTAAAACACGTAAAAGCTTCAAAATTCACGAGTGGGATATTTACGGACCTATTTTATGTTGTAGAACCAAATGTTAAAGTCTCTTAAACATGTGTTAACCACAGACCCTATTGCAGGCATCTAACCAAAACCCATAAAAAAAACATTGACTTTGCGACGAGGGAACTGGTAGTGTACAAATGCTCATTCCAGAGGTACATAGTATTCTATTAATTGTAATAATTATGTCATATGGAGTTTCACGTCAGAACAAGCTGACATATTTAAGTTGATTTCATTCAGCCCGAAAAGATGATCTGAAGAATTTAAGACTTTTCTTTTTACAATATGTCTGTATAACAACACGGAGCAGCTGATCTGTGATCTGGTGAGAGATGATATCAAAACACATTTGCTGTGCTGTTTTCATAGTAGTGCTGTCAGCATGGCGCTGTGGCTGCCTCCCTCTCTCTGTGTCCTGCTACACTGTGGGCCTTTCAGCTTTCCTCTCTCTGGGCCCCCATCCCTTGCAAAGCCCTCCAACTCTCTATTGTTCTTGTGTTTGGTGCTTTGTTTGAGGCCTTCCCTTATCAGATGTGCAGGCTCCAGCTCTCATATTTATAAGCATCTCAAATATCTACCTCTTTCACTTTCTCTTCCATGCCTCCAATATTGTATGTGACAATAAAAAATGCTTATTGTCTGACAAATATACAGACCGCATGTCTGCTTCTATCACATTTTACCATCCGCTCTGTACTCCCTGTACACCCCACTCTCTGCCTGCACGCATTGCTTTTATTGGCCTTTTTTATGCATTGTGGGAGGTTCGTGTGGAGGTACAGCTAAGGTGACCGCCCTTGTCTGGAACCTTCTTTTATGGGAGGTCTACATTCACCGCACAGGATTTTCTAGAGACATGCAGACGACAGAGAGTCGGACATACCCGCCTACCCTTCCCGCACTTAACTGGAATCAAGACGTCGCTAGAGCATAATCCATTGTCCTTATGTTCCTCATGTGCGCGTTATTTATGTTTTTAGGGTGGTAATGGGATGACTTGTGTGAGTATAGTGAGGTCATGTAGAGGTGGGACTCTATGTTTATAGCCAACACATGGAGGACCTTGGGTAGGATCAGTGAACCACAAGGGTGTCATTACACAGTTTTTCTTACATCAGCCACATTTCCCTCACACCCAAAAACACATGACTGTAGCAAAAACAAAGAACATGCCTCGGCCCCTTCCAGAAACACACAGACACATTGACTGCAAGAAAAGCGTCACCACAAAAATCTCCTGGGTTTGTCCGGGTGACATCTTGAACTTGAGTCATTCGGCTGCAGCTGTGCAGGAGAGCTAGGCTTACCCAGCTTGTGTAAGAAAGCCTGAATAAATGCACGGTTCTCCTTGTGCTTTCAATCAGATAGGAGTAAGTCCAGGGAGCAGCCATGGAGCATTCCTCCGCCTCTGCACACAAGGCAGCTTTTGTCTGCCCTCCATATCTTTGGCCGCTATTTCAGTGGCAATGCTGGATGCATGCTGCGCATTAGATGAAGAAGCCTTTAGTCACTTGTACCTAACTGGATCACACAGAAAGATGATGAGATTAGAGCCGACATTAATATATAAAGGGCCAGCCAGTGGTAGTATGTGGCAATATGTGGCGTGGAGAGAGTAAATCACTGCTTCGTCCCAAGCCAAGCCCAAAGTCAAGTCCCAAGTCCAGTCCCAGGTGCATGCCCCAAGTCAAGATAATAAATTCCCAAATCAAGTCCCAAGTCAAGTCAAAAGTCCCAGGTCAAGACTGAAAAGCCCCAAGTTAGGTCGGACATCAAGTCAAATAAGACCAACAAGTCCCAAGCGAAGTCCCAAGTCTGGACCGTTAAATCCATAGGCAGGACTGAGGTTGAGTCCCAAGACAAGACTATCAGGTCTCCGGTTAAGACTACCAAGTCGCAAGTCAAGTTCAACGTCCCAGATCAAGACAGACAAGTCCCAAGTTAGGGCTTACATCAAGTCCCAAGTCACGTCCCAGGTTAAATCCAAATGTCCAAATCAAGAGTGTCAAATCCCAAGTAAGATCCCATGTAAATTCCTTAGTCTAAAACTTTAAGTTTTGAGTCCTTAACAAGTCAAAAATAAAAACAATCACCCCACACATTTTGCATACTGTAGTTCAAAAGTCAAAGTTGAGTTGCAAGTCTTTAATTGTGTCAAGTCCTAAAATGTGTGACTTGAGTCTGTTTTGAGTCCATGTCTTGTAACTTGAGTCTCACTGTAAGTGCTTGTAGTATAACGGAGAACGTCTGTAACAAAGTATGGCTGTTACATTACGGTAAATCTTGAGGTGCTGATATATCGCAGTATATCATTCAACCAGAGCTATTTGAGGTTAATGGTCTCTTCTGGGACACACAGGAAGAAAAGCTATCATTATATATGGAACGCTCCTGGGGATTACTGACTTTCCACACCTGGATACATTAAATTCAAAGCAAGTGTGCTGTACAAGCAAAAACGCTGACAGAATAAATGATGATGTACATTGTGGTGGTGAGTAGTGTCATCTACACTGCATCCAAACAGCTATTTATGACTTGGAGACAACAGATTATTTTAGCTAACAAACAAAATGTACAAATATGAGTGGGGTCATATGACTGTAATTAATGTGTCGAATAAATAAAATAGTGGGGGAAAATAGGACTCAACAATAGAAATGAAAAAAATAAAACATGTCTTGTGATTAAAGTATTTTGCCAATGACAATTTATCCACCTTCCATCTCTATGCCTCTGGGAAGAAAGCATATTTCTGGAACTGGAAACTCTTCATTAGATTTTTTTTAATGTTTGGTATTTCATGAAAGTTGTCTGATAACTATCACTAAGGGGAAGATAAACATAACTATGATAAAAATAACTGCACATTTAAGAACAGTAAACCCACCTTGTTAAAAAAAGAAAATCAAAAAATGAATGATGTTTTTTAAATTTGATTAATTAACTATTCACCCATGAATGAACAATCTGTACATACAATAAGGCTTTGCTTTATTCTCAAGCAATGTTTGAAATACTGCTTTCAGAGACAAAATGCTATCCATATGTCACACCAAAAGTTCCAAATATTTTCTCTGAGCTTAAAACTAAAAGTGTCGTTTTGTTAAATTGCTCTAAACTATTTCGGTCTATGCCCTTTTGAGGTTTGGCTGATGGATTACATCGCCATTAAAAGTGTTTCCATCCCATTAATATCTGATGTCATTATGTTGGCATTTGTCCTTTCCATAATTAGACCTACCATAAATAATATTTCATTATGTCTAACGGCTTGTTTACTGGATTTGGCTCGGTGCAAAGTTTGATGTATGGCTTCTTACTAGTGTGTACACTACAGAGATTTATCACAATGATTATTTGTATAAATAGTCGGTGTTGCATTTACGTTTACAAACAGACAGACAGACAGACAGACAGACAGACAGACAGACAGACAGACAGACAGCATGGTGTAACAGCAGGAGGCTCTCCCTGGGATGAACCCATCATTCCTCACTTCAAAGAGAGCGGTGCATTCTGGGGCAAACAGCAGGATTTTGCTGTTGTGTAACAACCAGGGGGTGTCTTGTGCAAAAGGGGTGTGTGTGTGTGTGTGTGTGTGTGTGTGTGTGTGTGTGTGTGTGT